>JBBPMJ010000250.1:0-18841 GCA_038090255.1 Austroboletus niveus
ATTGTCCCACCGCCTCGTTTCCGCCTTGCCTAGAAAGCGTGCTGCCACCCACAGTAGGCCATCCACTTCTTGAGTAACGACCTGAGGTGAGCACTGAAATTTCAAGAATTCGGTAGATTTAATGCACGTATACTTTTTTGGTGAGCGTAGATCACCATGCTGACGCAGCAAGGCATCATTGAACGTAAGTTGGCAGGTTCCCTTACGTAGAGATAATCGATAGGTCTCAGATAACAATATGGCGGGACGTGGACACCCGCATACACTGAACGGTATTCCATCCCGCGAATCTGGCAGAGTAAAGGGCTTCATTCGCCAGCACAAATCGCCGGTAGGTAAGGAAAAATTTAGCTGTCCTATAAATTTTAGCATGGTAGTTCACGCAGTACAGTGTGTTTACCTTTTTTTCCCCGTGTTTATTGTCCGCTAGGGCTCAACCCCATGGTAGACATTCAGGCGTAGTTGTATGTGGGGAGTCCATGTAGTGTATATATGTATGATGTGACATTGGCCATTTTACGTGACTGGTCTTCTTTTTTTTGGACAAGTGATATTATTATGTAGGAACCGACAAGCCAGTTCTACATAATACACTATGGCGGCCGTTCGAGAACTGACCGGTCCGAGGGGAAATGCTTTTATGCTCGCGGGTGTGGGACTCAGAGTCCTATTCGGTGTTCCCGGTGTCAGGGGTCCGATGTAGGTCAATACTAAAGCCTCAAGACTTCTGTCACCCAAATGGATGGTAGGTTGGTGTCTTTGTCTACGATGGAGACCCAGGTGTGTTATCGTTAGCTTTTTCTGGTTGCTAGTTTGCGATCGATTATGAGGCCGTTGATGCGTTGTAGCCAGGTGTTGGTGATTGCTGTGGCGGAGTGGGTGCGGCCTCCGATAACACATTCGCATCGTAGTGTCCAGATTAGGTGCAAGGTTTCTGACAGTAGGATGCGCTTGAGGCGCGCGCATCCGCGTTCTTGGGGGGTTGTTTTGGATTGCTCCTCGTCTATTGGTTGTAGAAACTCACAGCCGAGTAGGTGGGCGACTGGTCTTCTTGTAGGTCGAGCCCGTAGGCTCAAGCGTGATCTTCGTGTTGTCGGGTTTCTACCTATTGGAGTGTCATGATCTTTTTTGCTTACTCATACTTACACTCTCACGTGACTTCTTACTCATCCATATCACGTGCAGATATCATTCTACGACGTTCTATCATTATTCCACGGATTATTACCATAGTAGGAGATCTTGCCTGCCCTATACCTTACGCACGGACCTCGTGCTCATGTATATAAAGGGTATGCTCATCATAGGAGCTCCTTACTTTCGGTTTATTCATTGTCTTTGCGAGTAACCTTAGGGCAACCTAGGACCTTTCATCGAGTCCTGATATAAAACCGAAAGTAACCTTCCTACCTTGCCCATCCGACATCGCCATAGTTCACACTTCGCTCATCGCGTCATTCATACCTCATTGACCACCTATACCTCCCCTATCACCGACTTCTACCCCGACCTTCGCTGTTGCTCGCATCCTCGCTGTACTGCTTCGATCCACGCTTCGTCGACACCTCTCCTCCCTGTTTAACGTCCCACCCTCTGGCTGTCTGAGTCGCTGAGTTATCACGCTGGCAGCAGAGCGTCCTCACCGTACAAATCGACGGCAGCAAGTCCTCGTACTCCCATCACCAGCCCTAACGGTTTACGCCAGGCGTATTTACCGAGCCATCGAGAGAGTCCTCGCCTTGTTCTTCCTCCAGCTTAGCTTGATCAGGAAGATTGTATGCTGGATTATTTGTCATCCACCTTGGACCTGGTCTGCACCACCTGCACGCTACTAGAAGGACTTGTATTAGTTTTTCTCCTCACCTACCTCCAACTTGTGTTTCATATCATCGCTGTTGAGCCCGTTGCCTTAGTGCCTGCGCCGTAGCCGCCCCTTCCTCTCCAACCACTACACTCCACGACAGATGTAGAGGACTCATCCGAAGACGAGCAAACTGTCTACGAATCTTCACTCCACTCCGATGAAGAGACAGTCGTTGACGAACCCGACTACTCTGACCAATACCTCTGCACCGCTCTCTCTCCTCTCGCTCTCCAAACCAACTCTCGCCCTCGTCGCGGAAGTTCTGGAAACCCCGTACACATCACCTGGCGGAATCTCCCCGCCTCTTCATAAAAAATCACGGCTCGCACTCACCGCCCTCGATCCAATTACCATCACTGTCTGGACTGTTTGCTTTTTACAGTGACATCCGATCCTCATCCCCACCAATGACATCAACAAGGAGTTTTGGCTGGGATTACGTGTCGTATCAACAAACAACAAGCTCATCAGCTTCGCGCGTTCCTCATTACCTATCAACGTTATCAAGCCAGTCAACAACTGCAATGACATCAAAAAGAACTTCGATACAATCCACGCAAAGTATCCAGGAAGTAAAACTTTTGTTCACAGAGGCCGAAATATACGGGGATAAGGTTTATGAGTGAGGAAAAGTTTTTACACAGTAGAATCAAGTTTTGTTTTCGCCCAACATTTCGAACGACCCTGCACTCCGACATACCCCGCGTGTACCATGCAGACCACCACACTTGTCTTCTGGAGATCGAACCACTCCAGTTGGCTATCCTTACCCGCCACCCGTCATTAGTCGCACTTCCTCCCAGAGCGACACCCCACGAATCATGGCAACCAAACAACCCTCTACCTCCGATCCCCTATCATCTCCTCCGCGAACTTGGTCCTTGGCTACGTCCCTGTCAGAATTCCGCAACCAATATGCCGAGTACACGCAACACGTGGCTCAACACGGAATCCATACCGCTACGCCTTCAACCGTACCAGGCGTCGCACCAAAAAAGAAAGACAAAGCGCCTGACGTAGAGACACTCAAACTCGGAAAATCATATGTTGAAAAACCCCCGACATTCACAGGAAAACCTGAAGACTATACCAAGTGGAGAGCAAAGTTCAAACTCTACTTATTGGGTTTCGAAAGACCGGTCACCCATGCCAAAGAAATTAAGATGTTCTTAGGATTCTGCGCCGACGGACCCGCTGAAGAATTCGCCACACTCCTAATCGAAAGAGACCTCAACTACGAAGATTACTCAGCCCATGCTTTTTTCCGCACATTCGTAGACCCGGTCTTCAAGCCAGTATATTAATTGTCAAGAGCGGAGATCGAGCTGATCAACCTTAGACAAGGATCAATGAGCATTGAAGACTTCATCCACAAACAACAAAACCTCATCATGCGCGCCAAATGGTCCGAAATTACTAACGGACGGCAACTTGTACGACTCCTTCGAACAAACGCACATAACGCCCTCGTCGAACAAGTCGAGCGATCTGACATGGAAATGACAACGAAATACGCCAGCAGTTACAACGAATGGTGCAAGAGACTCACTGCCGCTGGCCACCTATTATCGGAAATTGCGGAGTGAAAGAAAGGAACTACTACCGAAATCCCCCAATCTAAGGTCAAATTTCCTACTCGATTCGTCGAACCTCACACCGCGACCCCAGAGACCACAGGAGTCTTTGGAGGCCGAGGCGCTCCCATGGATTTATCCAAGGCGCAAGCGACTGGAACTTGCTTCCAGTGTGCCAAAGAAGGCAAGACATCCACATGGCCTTGTGCTGCTCACCCTCAAAAGAGCTCCGGCTCAAGAAACATCAAAGTCCATGGACTCGACGTCAAATACTCAACCTTGGAAGAGTTAGAGACAGCAGTTCGAGAAGCAGATGAGATGGATTTTGTCGAAGAGAACGAGGAATGAGATCGCCTCATTCTCAAGGTATGTCATCAGTCAGAATTTGTACTTGTAATGTTACAGTCAGGGGCGCCCGGGCTACGAAGCCTAAGGACGGCGCAGCAGTACCAAAAATTGTGCTTAATTCCCCTTCACGCTCTACTAACAAATTCTCTCTCCTTGACATAGAAGAGATCTCAGATCTGGATTGCGAAAGCAATCAAAGCCCTAGTCTGCCGGCTACGCAACAGCCAAATGTACCTTCACCCCCACTGGGTGTTACAGCCTCTACTCCGTCCAGGGAGTATGCAATCAAAAGGCAGACAAAGACTCAGGTTGTGAGTAGAAAGGAAGTAACTCCACCGCGTACCATCCTCACTCGGAAGGACCGTGGATGGAAGTCCACAGTCAAGCCTTGGTCCACTCAATGGATCAAGCAAATCGCCAATGACACCCCTGACGAACGCCTCATCACTCATTTGTGAGCATTCATCCATGACACCCGCCTTTCCGAGGTAAACGCTGAGCTAATCGCGGACCTCCAGAATGCCTCACACGACGCAGCCGAGTTCATGTTACTCGAACTAACTCAGAAACCCCAATATCGAACAAAGAAGCCTTCTCCTAATGCCTTCAAGATACCAATCGTTCTCAGAACAGACACAGGCAAGGAGATCAAAGCTATTGCACTCATAGACTCAGAATGCATGGCTTCCGCTATCGACATCGACTTCGTTCGAACGCACAAACTAGAACAAAAACCATTCCCTCAGGCAATACCAGTCTACAATGCCGACGGGACCGCAAATACTGAAGGAGCAATTACACATTATGTAGACCTGAAAGTGGCTATCGGAGATCACCAATCCGCTATCCCCTTCTCAGTGACATGCCTATCCTCGCAAGCGGTCTTCTTAGGATTCGATTGGCTATGCCAATACAACCCCCGCATCGACTGGCAGACAAAGGAACTCAGTTTCGAACCAGAAATCACACCCCTGTGGGAGTACGAAGATGCAGAAGCTGAAGACCGTGTTTTCCAAGTCGAAAATAAATATATTGCAACCATGGCAATAGACCTCGCCGCCGCCGCCAACCAAGGGAAACAGGAAGTTCCCTTTGAACAAGTCGTTCCCATCAAATATCATGAGTTCTGGGATGTGTTCGCCAAAGAGTCATTCGACGAACTACCCCCTCGATGACCCTGGGACCACACAATCGAGTTGAAACCCGGCGACCATAAGGTCGATTGCAAAACCTACCCACTCTCCTTGAAAGAACAAAAGAACTTGACGCCTTCCTCAAAGAGAACCTCTCCACGGGCCATATCCACCCATCTAAATCCCCTTTCGTGTCCCCGTTCTTCTTCATCAAAAAGAAGGATAGCAAACTCCGCCCTGTCCAGGACTACCGAAAGCTAAACGAAGCCACCATCAAGAACTGATACCCTCTCCCGCTCATTGAGGAAATCGTTCAAAAGCTTCGCGGTGCTAAATTCTATTCAAAAATGGACATCTGCTGGGGTTATAATAATGTACGCATGAAGGAAGGAGACGAGTGGAAGGCTGCCTTCCACACAAATCAAGGGCTCTTCGAACCACTGGTTATGTTCTTCGGCCTCACAAACTCCCCCACCACGTTCCAGACCATGATGAACCATATCCTTCGCGACCTCATCGCCAAAGAAGTCGTTATCGTCTATATGGACAATATCCTAGTTTTCACCAAAACTCTTGACGAACACCGCCGTGTTGTACGAGAAGTCCTATCTCGACTTCGCGAACACAAACTATCGCTTAAACACACAAAATGCGAATTTGAGACTACAACTACCGAATACTTAGGACTCGTCGTCTCTGATGGCACTATCGCTACCGATCCTACCAAAGTCGACGCTATCCACACCTGGCTGACTCCCACATCCCATACCCAAGTCCGCTCCTTCCTTGGGTTCCTCAACTTCTTCTGCCGTTTCATCAAGGACTTCGCAGCCATCGCACGACCACTCAACCGCCTTACCAGTGACAAAAACCCCTTTGAGTGGACTGCCGCATGTCAAACCTCGTTCGATACCCTCCGGGATGTGCTTATAAATGCACCCATCCTCTCACTCGCCTCTGACTTCAATCCCTTCCGGATCGAGACTGATGATTCAGGCATAGGACTCGGAGCCATCCTGTCCCAATATCAGGATGGACTCTGGCATCCAATTGCATATCTGTCACGGTCTCTTTCCGATGCGGAACGAAACTACCATGCTGCCGATCTGGAATTCGCCGCCATCATCGAAGCAGTCACCACTTGGCGACAATATCTATTAGATGCCCACATTCCTTTCGAGATCCTCACGGATCATCAAAACCTCACGTATTTCGCAGTCCCACAGGACCTATCTCGCCGCCAAGCGCACTGGAACCAAATCATGCAGGAGTTCCATTACACTCTTGTCCACCGTTCCGGCAAAACAAATCCTGCCGACCCTCTGTCCCGAAGGTCAGACTTTGAAAAGGGGGTGAAGGACGATAATAAAGGTGTCACTGTTTTTCCCACTCTTTTACAGCAGAATCATATGTCGACGGCTGTGGAGAACGCGCCGACATCCGACCAGGACTTTGTTTCATTCTCTATAGATAGTAATGCTCTTCCTATTTCTAACACAGATATCTACTCAAACGCTACGGACATGCATACACTAGCAGCAATGCGTGTAGCCGAATAATCTCTTCTTTCTCCATCTACCATAGAACAAAGAATAATGGACTTACAGCATCTTAAAGACTCTAAAGTAGTACGAGCACTTGCTCAAAATGATAATTGTTTCTCTATTCGCAACTCACTTACATATTTTAAAGACTTTCTTTACGTACCAAAAGACGATATTCTCCGAAATGACATACTAACCAATATTCACAGCCACCCTACGTCTGGACACCCAGGGATACGTGCCACTATCTGGAAGGTCCAGGAACGGTACTACTGGCCGATGTCCACCAAGGATGTCAAAAGATTCATTAAAGGATGCGAAGCCTGCCAAAAGAATAAGGCTATCACCACTCCGCATCATACCCCCCTGCAACCAAATGAGATCCCACGGCAACCATGGGAGCACATCTCATTGGACCTCATATCCCCACTCCCGGAATCTAACAGAAGTAACGCCATCCTCGTCATAGTCGACCATTTCTCCAAAATGATCCGACTCTTCGGTGTTTGGGATACCATCAATAGCAAGGGAATTGCGGTAATCCTCCGCGATGAAATTTTCAAACTCCACGGTCTCCCGACCAAGGTCATTTCAGATCGGGGACCCCAGTTCATATCTACCTTCATGACCGAACTTCAAAAGCTTCTTGACATTACACCAAACCCTTCCACGGCTTTCCACCCCCAGACAGACAGACAGACAGAATGGTATAATACATGGGTCGAACAATACCTGCATATCTATATCAACCACCGTCAAAGCGACTGGAAAGAATGGCTCCCTATGGCCGAATTCACGCACAATCACAATCCTTGATCAATGACTCAACAAACCCTATTCATGCTCAACTACGGACATGAACCCCGAGTCAACAAGGATCGCCGTACATCTATCCGAAGCGAGTCAGCCACAGACTTCGCCAAACAAATGACGACACTATGTGCTCAAGCAGCCGAGGCCTTGAAACTCGCCAACGAAGACATAAAGAAGTTCTATGACTGATCCACACGCCCAGTAGAAGACTATAACCCCAGAGATTTAGTTTGGCTTGAGGCTACTCATATTCGTATGAACCGACCTATGAAGAAACTAGACCAGAAAAGATACGGTCCATTTAAAATCCTCTCCAAGGTCAGAGTCACCTCATACAAGCTCGATTTACCCTACAAATGGAAAACCATCCATCCGATCTTCCATGAGTCAATTCTATATCCCTACACTCCACCCGTATCCAGACCTATCCCAGCTCCTCCTCCTCCCGACCTCGTCAATGACATCCCCGAACAGGAAGTCGAAGCAATCATTGACTCTCGTCAATGAGGAGAACGATTTGAATACCTGGTTCATTGGAAGGGATTTCCGGTTGAAGAAGACGAATGGTTGGCCCATACCGAGTTACACCACGCGCAAGGCACCGTGACAAAGTTCCACCGGTTACATCCCACTGCGGCGCGTCCCACTACTTGGTTACGCCTTCGTCCTCTCGACACCCCTTCAAGCTCCACGGTTGTCAACAACATGTCTCGAACCACCTCCCCCTCCTCATCCGTCTTCTCGGATCCCGGATTTCTCGAATATCACAAATGCTTCAAACGGTTTGATGATTCTATGTTCGAGATCCCTGATGTTCCACCCATGTCAACTTCAGTCCCGCATTCCCAGATTCATTGGTCCTTCTGCAAGGATCCCTACTGTCATTACCATGCCGACTCATGAGGACATGAGCCCTTGGAGAGGGGGTAATGTCATGATCTTTTTTGCTTACTCATACTTACACTCTCACGTGACTTCTTACTCATCCATATCACGTGCAGATATCGTTCTACGATGTTCTATCATTATTCCACGGATTATTACCATAGTAGGAGATCTTGCCTGCCCTATACCTTACGCATGGACCTCATGCTCATGTATATAAAGGGTATGCTCATCGTAGGAGCTCCTTACTTTCGGTTTATTCATTGTCTTTGCGAGTAACCTTAGGGCAACCTAGGACCTTTCATCGAGTCCTGATATGGAGGGCTTAGGGTCTGCTATCTTCGGAGGGGAAAGGTTACCGTGAGATGTTCTGAAACGTTCTGTGCCGTAGATGAAACGGAAGGATATTTCGGGTCGTTGAGGCCGGATATAGTATTGGCAGCTTTGCGGCCGAGTTTCATGCGAAGGTGTTGTCTTTGTGAGCGGTATGTTGGGCAGCGCTTACCTTTAAGTCGAGGTGGGCCAACAAAAGCCCTGGTAACCTGCAAGCTAGAACAGCAGCGACGGTATAAGTACTACTATGCATTCCAACTCCTGCGTGTGTGCATACGATACAGCCAACTTTTCCGTTCCGGGGGATAGGTAAAAAAAAATCGTCGTGTCACCCGGCGCCAAGGGAAAATTGGTACTTTGGATCACAAGCCAAGAGTTTGTGAGATGACTAGAAGTCGATGGGTGCGAAAGGTGATTCTAGAAGAAGATGCTCAGCGGAGCGTAATACCACTACCATGTAGCGTTCTTCCGGACCGAGTCTTCGTGAGAGATTGGCTGGTCAAATGATTGTAGGATGCATGACCAATCATGTGCAACATTAGGTCTAGATTTTGGAAGCTAGTACATGGATTGATGTGCACACGCGCTCTATCTTCTGCAGTCTCTTTTGGCCATCAATATATTGGCATGACAACGTTTTCCGCGGCTTGTGCAGATAAGGTCAGAATTCCGTTGACTGATAATGGGAATGTTTTAAATCTCCTCAAAGGAAACCACTGGTATTGGGTGCGCCCAAAAAGAAGCAGCGATGCAATCATTGTTTCAGCGGCAAGACCGTCTTATATATCATAGCATTGACGTGGCCAATTCAGAAGGCTTTCATACTTACCTGACGTGCGTAGATACTTATAACTTGGACACTTAAATGCCATTGGACCCGGAAATTCCCGTGTGATAAGAGTGGAGCTTTGTGAAGGGAATCGCGAGAGACTACTGATGGTAAGCAGGGGAAACGAAGGAATTATCGCTTGAAGTTGGGAACTCTAGGGTAACTTCTGAGTATGGCAAGTGTCGATTTACTTGATTTGTTCGATTGGGATCCTGAAGATACGTCATGGAGTCGGACGCGATAAGGCTAGCGAAAATGCCGACAATGAGAGGAGCTTGAAGTGTCTCAGGGGCTAAGAACCATGAGCTGGTTGTTATATGGGCGCTACGGCAGACGTGGAGCTTGGGAACACCAGGATACTATGACGCAGTGTTATGTACTATGAGGGACTTACGCGACTGAGTCCCCTTCTGAAAGACCAGTGAAGCGAGCCTCCGCTGTTGCTCATCCTCCTAGGTCTAAATTTCAGCCTAGCAGCCTATCGAGGCTCAGTGAGCGACACGAAACAAGATGCGGGACGGACCGGTTCAAGTTGCACACACAATGTTCCCCACGTGATACCATCAAGGGCCACTTTCCCAAAAAGTAATTTGGGGGTCTTTCTGCTAGGTGTGACGTCACGTTTATCGATAAATATGTTTAAGATATTCGCGTATAAAAACGGGCAAAACGGTTGCAATAGTTGTAATCGTCTCTTGCCCTCTTGATTCTCCACTCGTCTTCAACATGCCCCAAGGTACTATGAGAGCACTGTGGTATAACAAGGTCACCCCACCTCCCTAAAGCCCGCGACAATTCTGATCTGGGTTATCTAGCCACAAGATTTTGAGGTCAAGCAGGTGCCCATACCTCAGGTTGGCGACGACGATGTTCTTCTCAAAGGTGATTTCGTTCCTTCGTATCTAATACACATTCTGATCTCCCCTACAGTGACATGCTGTGGTCAGTATCTAGACTGTCGAATCGCTCCATGATGCTCATCGATAAGCATGTGGTTGATGTGATAGGTGTATGCGGCACTGATGCGCATATCCACGACGGCGAGTTTATTTCCAAGTTTCCGGTTCGTCTTTGATCGACGGCCATCAATTAAATACCTTATCTTATCCATAACAGCTGATTCCTGGCCACGAGGCCATTGGCAGAGTCGTGGAAATGGGAAAAAACGTCAAGAATTTCGAGATAGGCGATCGGTGCGTTGCCGACGTCGGCATCACAGTGAGTATATGATATCTAGAAAATTGAAATTGAAGAAACTGATTTGTTGTTTGATAGTGCGAAAATTGTTTCTACTGTCGACGTGGGGAATCTCTCTTGTGTGAAAGCTTCAATGCACGCGGCGTCACGATGGATGGTGGCTTTGCCGAATACATTGTTTAGTAAGCTTATCTCTTGCTGGGGTTTCCCTGATCTGACTCGCGGAACCAGTCAGCAGAAGAAGCTTTACAAGATAAAGAATCTCACTGATGAAGAGGCCACTCTTTTGGAGCCCGCCGCTTGCGCTATTCACGGCCTCGACAAGCTCAAGCCTCCTGTTGGTGTAGAAGTCCTTCTCCTCGGCGCTGGTCCTACAGGTCTTATCTTGGCTCAATTGCTCAAACTCAATGGCGCTTCCCGAGTCGTTATTGCGGCCAATAAGGGTATCAAGATGAACATCGCCAAGGATCTCGAGGCCGCTGACGAGTACATTGAGCTCGATCGCCAGAATCCCGAGCCGCAATGGGCTAAACTCAAGGCTGACAATCCGTACGGATTCGACATCGTTGTGGAGGCTACAGGAGTGGAAAAACTTGCGAATGAATCCATCAACTACGTGCGCAGGGGAGGAACATTGATGATATATGGCGTCTACGAGAACAAGGCTCTCGTCCATTGGCCACCGTCCAAGATTTTCGGAGACGAAATTAACGTGAGTTTGGTTTGCAGTATATAAGCGTTCTTCTAATCCTTGGCATCGTAGATAATCGGATCATTCTCGCAAACGTTCTGCTTCCCTCGAGCTGTAGCATATCTTGACAGCGGCAAAGTCAAGGTGAAGGGTATGGTTACTGACGTTTACAAACTGGAAGAGTATCAGAACGCACTGGACAAGATGAACAGTCGAGGAGCGTTGAAAATTGCGATCAAGCCATAAGCATTCCCTGGAAATGTATCATTGCGGTTGTATCCCTATACCTTGTACAACAGAGGACAAGAGAGGTTGGAAGAAGTTTTTATTGTAGCTTGAAATGAACAATACGAACGATGTTAGTCACTGATTATGAGGTACAGAGCGGTGTGAGAGCGGTTAGCAAAATAACAAGGTGCGATTGCTGACAAGTTCCTGCCATTTTCCTGCTGGGCCAATCGGTCTTGTCAATTTACCAAAACTTGATACTGGAGTTTGGCTGGGACTCCTTGACTACCTTTTTGTCTGCACACTACGGCACCCATCCAAACGCTATGGGAAAACCAAACGATCGCGTGGGCACTAACTTGGTGAGTTTCGTCTCTAGTGCGGCCAAATCAGTCTTGCGTCATGTGTTCTATCCAAGTTCGCAGGAGATCCGTTGGACGTCGAACGTTACTCTCAAGCACCCTCTGGACTCAACCTCGAGCAGGTCCACGTCTATGTGAGGCATGGTATGCCACCTTCCGCAGTTTATTCTACACTCACTCAACTCGCGTTTTCGCCAGGCGAACGGACTCCGGTAAAATCTCGCATGGCGGATTCACCCGCGTCCATTCCCGAATATTGGCCGATGTGTTCCGCTGCAAGACAATTCCGTGAGGCGGTGCATGCAACGACGACGACGACGACACCCGGCGAATCACGCGCCGAGGACGCGTGGTTCAAAAGAGGGACAGAGATGCGGGATGGGAGGGCTGCTCCGAACGTGTGGTGCGCAGACATTGTGGATCAGCGGAAGAAGTCTGTGGTTCTGACGATCGCAGTCTTCTCGGTGACCTGACTGACATTGGGAAAGAGGTAGCATCTTTCAGTTACTCGAGCCAATTTGCTCAATCGTCGTCATTTCCAGTCCGCGTACAAATTCGGCGTCGCGTTTCGAAATCTTTACATATACAAGTGAGCAAAGACGTTTTGCATGTACGGGTGGGCGTTGGTTAAAGTTTGCATTCGCAGGCTTGGGTTTCTCCCCGAGATACTTCAGAACGACAAGCAGGTTTATTTTCGGTGAATCGACTCGTCGCCGTGTCTGTTCTACTTTTTCTGACTAAATTGCGCGTCCATCCAGGTCCACCAACGTCCCACGGACGATCCAGACGCTTGAACATATCATTCATGGATTATACCCCAAACCACGATGTGCTACTGGTGTGATACCCTCGGTTATGGTCAGGTATGGTAAAAGATTAAGAAAAGGGACAAAATAGAAATGGTAACATGCCTTTACACAGGAATAGAATAGAGGATAACCTGATCAGTAACATCCTATCTTGCCCACAACTTGCCATATTGGAGGTTCGCTTCGCAGAGGGTATGTTATCTCAAATTTGTATGAGGACAGAGGACTGATATTTTGCATCGTAGCTGCTGCTGCCAAGTGGAATCCTCGACTCCAGACTCTAGACGATAAGCTATCAAAGTATTTTAAGGGCAGCCCGATTCGTGTAGATGGTTCACCCCGTGCCTCGGGGATTTTGGATACAGTGAGTGCTAAGAGCTCCCTTACAACTCTCATGCGAATTGACGATCCAGGTCCGTTCTGCTATGGCGCACGGGATCAATGTTCCTGAAGAATTCCGGGATCCTGAAGTGATTGATCTGATCGTATGTCCTGACGATCAAAATGTAGTAATATGCTAATGACACTCACACTTAACTCTTAGGAATCTGCAGTTACAGACGAGTGGTTTTCACGTATGTCCTCAAGTCCCATCTAGCTGATGACCTACTGACTTTTGGTGTTGAATCAGACTGTAAAGTAGAGATAACTAGCTTTGATGGGCATTAGTCTAACGTATGAACAGTCAAGATGGAACAGCCTCGTCGCCTAGGCATGGGTCGACTTCTTGCGGATATGTCGACCAAAATACAGTCCAAGATCGAGCAAGGCGACGATAATCCGTTTAAACTTCTTTTGTATTGCGTCCATGACAGCACGTTGGCTGCATTGTGCAGCACATTCGATGTCTTTGATGAGAAGTACGGCTGTTTTCTCTATTCGTGATAATACTGTCTGACGGTACATCAAAAGATGGCCGCCGTTCACGTCATCCGTGACCTTTGAACTCTTCAAAAAAGGGCAGCCGGTACGGGAATCGAGTTTGCAATCCTTGTTGAACAGACTGTGGAACACTCGCTCGAAAGAGGAACATTGTGCGTCTCCACTTCGATTCTACGATGTCTGCTCAGTTGACGGCGATTCACGTAGATATTCGGATGCGGTACAAGAATAGAAATATGGTCCTGCCCATGTGCACAAAGGAGGGAGATCACCTTTCTGGATCGCCGGAATTCTGTAGTCTGAGGGTATTTCAGCGGAGGGTAAAGGAACTAACGCCCGTCAACTGGAGCGCTGAGTGTGCGCCAGAGACTGGTATAGCTGGCCTGTGATGTATGCACGTATCTGCCGAATCCTACCTATGGACAGTTCAAACAACCTGCGTTTGATTTCGAAGCGCTGCGGACTCGGAAAGATCCATCCCTGACTAGTGACTCACGACCGCCAGCTCAATATGTCGAGTCAGGCGACGTGGTAAAGGGACTTGATTAATTATTTACTTATATTACATAAGTTTTAAGACTCCTTGTACTGTCGGAGTGTGAACTTTAATCGTAAACTGCACAGTACAACACCACCCCGGCGATTGCCGGGTATAGGGCATATCCTCAAGACCAGTCAACGCCAACGCCGACAACGATGGTCAACATTCCCAAGTGAGTGGTCAATGTTATTAGTACCGAAGAGCCGTGTTCACCTGCAGAAAACAGGACGCGACGAACATGTGAGTCATTCAAGATCATGCTTGTGACATCGATTCAGTTGTTCGTCCAGACTGCAAGGGCAAGACGTGCAAGAAGCACACGTACGTCCCTTGAATCGTGTCTCTCTTCCGCTCACCGTCTCTCCCAGGCCCCACAAGGTGACGCAATACAAAAAGGGCAAAGATTCGCTGTTCGCCCAAGGAAAGCGTCGTTACGACCGTAAACAATCAGGTTATGGTGGTCAGACGAAGCCCGTCTTCCACAAAAAGGTTCCCGCGAGTTGGATGCATCGGCGATGATGGCCTGACCACCGCTTCCCTAGGCCAAGACAACGAAAAAGGTCGTGCTGAGACTGGAGTGCACGGTGTGCAAGTACAAGATGCAGATGTCATTGAAGCGATGCAAGCAGTACGTCGCGTCGTTTGTGTTTGTGTTCGTACCGTCGCTCACGTCGTCGTGTCTTAGCTTCGAACTCGGTGGTGAGAAGAAGACCAAGGGTGCTGCCCTCCAATTCGTACGTGAACCTCGTCCGTCTGCTCCGACCGTGTCTGATGTGGTTGACAGTGAGCTGTATGCTACCGTCATTTTTTTCGTACTTGTCTCTTTTGTCATGTATCCATCACTGCACTATGACATGCGCTCCACATGCAGCTCATCCCTTGTTCATGTGTGGAATAAGTCATTCATCTAGGACGAGCGACTCTTTATATCCGAAGGTTTTGTGCGCAATGTGCGGGCTTGCGATGTTCATCGATGTATATGCTCCGGCCGAGGGAAACGTTACCGATAATCGATCAGCGCACGAACTCGCAATGCGCAACACGCCTGGGATACAGTGACGAAGTCAGGGGACGTACCATGAACCAAATTTCGCAAACTGTTTCGATTTGCGCGTGTTGAAAGGATAGGTAGTCCATCTGAACGAATCACTTCATACATTCCATTATATCTATCATAATTAAACATATGGTTACGTTTCTTAGAGTGAAAATAACGGAGACAGTAAGGAATGCCAAGTACAAAAAAAATCGCCCGAGTATACATCTCAAACATACACAATGGATCCATCTACGGAAGAAAAAAAAAGTATTACGAATATCGAAAATGGATGAAACGAGGGAAAAAAGATCACCGTGTTGGAGACTCAGGAAGATGTTGTCCATTGCGTAAGACCAGGAAGGCCGTTTCTCCACTTGGTGCCAGGCTTGCGGACTGCACCCGAATAGACATAGTGCCCGTCCTCACCTTCTTCGCCTTGACTCGAGAGCCATTCCCGACCTCGACTCGTGCTCCAGGACGCGTTTCCCCAATCTCGTCGGCGGGTCGGAGACCCCCCAAATGGACTCGTCCTGCCGGTTCTAGGTGATCTAGGGCGTGACGCGCCATGACCATGAATTAAAGATCGTTGCAAATGTTTTCGTAGACTTTGGATAGAGTGCTGGCGACGAGCGGGGACGAGCAAACGATCCAGGCCGAGTTCGCCTTCATCTTCGTCTTCCTCGTCCTCGCCCTCGTCGCTTTCGTCAAACAAAGTTCCGTTTGGGTAGGCCTGTGGACTATTCTCGATTTCCCATCCGTCCAAATAACGTGGACGTGGCGACCAATTGTCGTTTTCGACCTTGGTCCGAGCAAGGGACGGCAGGACGTATGCGTCCCGATCCGTTCCCCTCCGACGTTCCACTCGTTTATCCGCTTCTCGTCTCTGTCCGCCCCTAGTCTTGGTGCGATCGTCACGCGCACCATTCCGAGCACGCGAACTAGCCCGTGACGTGGGAGTGGAACGACACATAACCCTCGTACAGGCCACCTGGCCCTCGCAGGTGCGTGCCTTTACGTCCTGCACCTGCACGCAGAGTAACGGAGGTTTCGTTACCCTGGTCGGAACCCTCCCTCTGTCTTCATGGTTCGACTTGTCTGACAGCGCAGTGCTTTTTCGTGTGGACGCCGTTTTGACTGTCCTCGTGGAAGCAACGTCCGAAGTGGCAACGGACGGGCCGGCGACACCACTTAATAGGGACTGCGCGACAGACTCTATCCAGTTCCGTGGGAGTGGATGTGCCTGGCGTTCATTATCGTCTATGATAGTGGCTCGCGAGTGTGGTTCGTAGTCGGATTCCGCGATACTATCTTCATCGTTGAGAATGACCGTGCGACGGGTTCCATGTCGACGTTCGCGTCCGAGCGCATACGACCTGAGAGAAGCTTCTGATAATGATGGGCGTTTGGCGATTGGTTGAATGTTTGGAGCTGATGCCATATGGCGGAGATAAGCATGGGCGTTAGGCGGATTTGTCTTACTAGATATTGATTTGGATGAGTAATTAAGCTGATGGTGGTGATGGTTATTATGGTGACGATGAGGCCTGAGTTGGTGCGGTCCCTGAGAAGACTGATGGAGATGCACGACTTGATGTGCATGAGTAGCTTCTGTTGAGAGATCGACATAGGAACGTCGGGAGATGTTCTGTGAGGGTGCACTGGGAGAGAGAGAGGCGGTCGAGGATACGCGTTTAATAGGTGTACTGTTCTTGACATGAGCCAGTGGAGAGGACAGAGGTAACCAAGCATACGTGGAAGACTGTGCAGCGATGTCGTCCTCCAAAGGTGTTGTCTCGCGTGACAAGCTGGAGCCTCGGCTCACGAGGCCAGCAATGAAGTCGACGACAGCTCCCACACTTCCCCGCACGCCATTCCCCGTACTTCCAGGCAGTTTTCCGGCGGCCGAGCGAGCGTTGCGGTCATTTTCTGGGGTGAATACGCGTGTTTCCTTGTAGCCGGCTTCGCGTAAAAGATCTTCGAGGCGTTCATACGTCTTCGAGGTACCGCGGCGATGAAGCGGGACCCTGCCTAGCGAATCTGGATAACGAGAGGACGTTCGACCTCGGTGGGGCGGCAGAGGGGTAGGCGAAGCTGCCGAACGGGTCGAGGCGGGCGTGGGATGCGACGAAACGGCCAAGTCAGCCGGAGAAGAAGAGGGGGTGCGAGACTGCTGTAGTACACGAGGTGAATTATGTAGCCTGCCCAGAGCGAGACAGCACGTACGACGTCGGTCTGACCAATGCCTCGTGCGTCGGGTGCGGCAGCCATGTCGGTCGTGCGCTGGACTGGGGACGAGGAGGACGTCAGAACGCCCGGCTTGGAGGCAATGGGGAGGAAAATAAGGAAGGAGACCAAGAAGTATGTGGGGTCACACCGCACTGCTCGGTTCGCTTTCCCCTGTGTCACTGTCACCAACACTAGCACTTGTATTCTAATACCCCGATGACGCGACAGAGCTGACACCACCACGTCGGCGTCCATCAAGCCAGGTATCGCGTCGCATCGCCTGTGCAGGTTGCTGACTGTGCTTACCCACGTAGACCCGGGCACGATGAAAACCGGCGCTCATGCACACGCGTCGTCTCGTTCACACATCAAACAAGCGGTACAAATCAGATGGCGGCGCTGACTTCATCATGACTGAAAGTGCCCTGGATCCCAAGAGCGGTACCGTGCATCTTTTCCTCCACGATCGATTGTCACAGGGCTGAAACGACACAACGAATGGTGGCACAGAGTCGCTTGACAGAGGGGGACAGTAGTCACGTTTCAGCAAGGTATTTTAGGCACTTTGCACGTCAGGTTTGACGTCGAGAGTCGCCGAACGACATGTCTCGGTCTTTAGTGCATTAATCGCTGCTCGTTCTTTGACGTCAGCCACCTTGTAGAACGCAGTACGTAGTGGTGGCAGAGAATGGACAACGTGTGTTCCGCCTGGGAAATAAATTGATTAGCCAAGCACACACTTCATGTCACCTACTAAGATCGCTCATTCCAAGAACTATTCCGTCGCCTCGCCTTCTATCACCAGTCAAATTTCTTTCCAAAGGATTGTCAACTCAACGTATGGATCTAAATGATGTAGCACATGATCTGAGCTCACAGCAGTACATTGGCCGATGTATCGATGAAGCATTTGGAATCTTCGACAGTCCCAGAATATCAAAGCGGCTTTCTGGTGTCAATTTAACTTTCATTCACCTAGCCATGCTTAGGCTTCCCGCTGCCGCCGCCGCCATCGACGTCTACAAGGCTTGAATGCACTCGCTACCCCGTACTAACACATCTCAGAGAGCTTGTAATACGAACAGCAAATTATCCGTGAAATAACAGAAAGGTACTCAGCCACTGATGCATTTATGTGGCGAATATTTCACGGTTCTCATGTGCAGAGATCGTACGAGTTTCCTTCATGTGCGGCGCTGTCGCTATGGTGGTGTTCAGTACCACTTTAGGGAACATTGACTAAACGATTGTTATAATGTGACAGGTTGGGCTGTCTGCGCAGGACCGCGTGTATGAATGCGTCAAGGTTATGAATTGGTATTGTGGTTCTATGCAATTACCCGGTGTTAACTTCGTGCCTTTCACAACACTCCACAGCACTCCACTGCACTAGCGAGTGGATATGTACGATGAAGGGGTACAAGAAATTTCTCGGGTACGCCATTTTGAAAATCTAATCTAATTAAAAATTTTGCCTTATGCACCTTATTTTATTTTATTTTATTCATCGTGTCTGCTTGCACAACGTCTCTATTTTATTGAT
>JBBPMJ010000250.1:18851-39406 GCA_038090255.1 Austroboletus niveus
TTGTTTGTTCGTAAATGATCAAAATGCAGCGCATTAATGGTAGGGGGTTAATGATGTGAGATCTAATTGAATGTACCGTCAGCTCACTTCCACGCTATCACCCCGAAAGATACCTGTTTCCGAATCAGATTCTGGATTCGGGAAAGAATGGTGAGTGAACCCGAGTTCTCATTGGTATTAAAGTAATTATCTCATGAAGTGACATGCTTAGTCCGACTCAAATTGGTGGCTGAAATGAAACAAGCACGTCTAGAAATGCCAATGCTCGATCAGGTTGCTTACGAATGCTGGCATCGAGGTCTGAGATCTGACTGGTTGGTCGTTATCCATACTTACTACCAAAATGAGCTCAAAAGTATACTATCCAGAACAAGTGAGACCAGGTCCTGGCCGCCACTATCAACCCTACATATGGCTCCTGTGTGTCTTTCATTCCTAGCACAACTCCGCTCCCTCTTCCTATTGCCAGGGTGATTCCTGCGACTCACTCTGTAAGCTCATGACTGGCTAGGTTCAGGTTCGGCTCTAGAAAGACCTGTTTGGTTTGCTCTTCAGCGGAGTTCAAGCACGACCGCCTACTCATATTCTCCATTTCCTTGCTTGCAATGCTTCCTCTAATTTATTTGCCCGGTCCAGACGGGCGCAGGACCTCTGCCAGCACCACTGATCTCGTTTACACGTCAAGTGAGACCGTGAGTAGAATTCACCCCTCCTTTGCAGAAGATGGGCATACAGTGATCACAGGTGGCCATGATTCGAACCCTTGTGCCCATTGGCAACCACCCAACGGAGGTAAGTGTGAGGTGTTAAATAGGGAAAACTTGGATGTCCTTTAATTTCCTCATCCGCCTTTTCTCCATCCATCTCGGACCTATGCTCCAATGACATACTTTGGACGTTTTCTTCATACAGACAAGTGCAATATAATCGGAAATCATGTACGTTTTGGAAAGTGTGACGACTTGGAACGGTGGAGTATACTCTGACTACCTCGGCTGATCACATTGCGACGCTAGACATTCAGGGTATAGCCAAGACGCCACTGCTTCCGATAAGAACGAGAATTCCGGCGTTCATTTACGGGCGCTGCTTGCCTCGCTTGCTTATCCCAACGGTCGTGACAGCTGATGATGATGAGGAAACGAGTATGCCAATTCTCGGCAAACGTTCAAGGTGTGTGAAGCAATCGCAGAAGCCCAGGGGGAGATTAAGAACCAAGAACAAAAGGTACGTTGTGTCTATTTGCCCTATTCGGCCACTTTGTGTAGGCTCAGAACGAGGCCGCGTTAGACACGTCAAGGCCTGGCATCCAGCATGATGGTGAGATGAAACACACGGAGAACAAGGTTGGACCTGGGAAGACACCAAGTCTTTGGGAAATGGTTTGGCTTATTGGCATGGTATGAGTTGTCATCTCACATGGAACGATTGGCATGGCAATTAGGTGGTTGACACTATTGTACTGTACCAGTTAGTAACTTCGAGCCTAGTGGACCTAGTGTGCTTTGCTAGCACGTGACTGTTACGCGACGCGCTCTTTAAGAAAGTTCCCACGAATCGGCCTTCTATCCCAAAGCTTGCTGCGTTTCACGTTTAGTGTTCCTTCGGTGGGCCGTCTCCAGCCAACCGTCGTCGTCCCCGACAGCGTCAAGATACACCGTCGAGAAGACATTGAGACCCCACCTATTCGTACTTTATAGAAGGTTTTTCTTTTTTTTCGGCCACCTCAAGAGTCCTTGCTTTCTATCTCCTTCATATCGCCATCTCTCCATTACTGTTCAATATCCGGTCTGTTCAAGGTGACTGTCTTTGTATTGTTTTCGTCCTTGTCATAACCTTTTATCGTGTGTATTGTAGGTGCCAACGGTCGCCATGCATAAGCACACTGTTTCCGTCCCTGTAGTACCCGCATCTGCGCCCACGTCCCCTGCTGCCGCTCGTCTTAACAGAATAGAGCGCGCAATTGGGTTCCCAGTCACTCCGCAGCGCATAATCCGTTCTCAAAAGACCCTATATCGGTCACCGGTCACACCAGCGAGCACCGCTTCCACGCCCTACACACCTTTCAGCCTTCGCTCCTTCTCTACAAATTCAAGCTCTACAGTCAACACGCCGGATTCTGCAGCGGGCCGAAAGCAGTTTCCCGTTATCCACTTTCCCGAAAATGAGATCACCGCCCAGTCGACCGACAAGAGTTTGGTAGATATTGCGGCGACCTGGCGTTCACGTGCGAACGAGAACGGTATAAAGGTAACAGCTATCGAAGATTCAAACTTTGGTGATGACGAAGGTGCGTATATGCGTCTCTTCAGGAAGTGTGATCGCTCACACAGTTCCATCTGCATGTTAATCTCGATCGTTCTGCGTCACCGGACTGCTCCGATGGCAATACGTTTCTACCTCTATGCATGCATATGTCTAGCCAGCGACCTTACCCCTTCCGATTCGAGTTCGGGACCCTTCGCAAACGAGGAATGTTAGTTAATGCCAAGAGTCCCCCAATTCGAGCTATCTCTGACGATTTCTTGTATAGCGTTGCTCCCCCCTCCATTTCTTCCGAGCCATCGCCGATCACGCACGCAGTCGAGTATTCAACCAATGTGTCAACCGGCTTGTGCACCCGCACAAAGGACGCCGGCAAGACGGACACTTGGGATTTTGAATACACCGCCACCAAAACCTACAAACGCCAGCCAATTGAAATTCAAGGGAAGCATGACGGAGCCCGCTCATACGCGCCGCCGGCCCTCTTTTGGACAGGTCAGCACCCTCCCTTGCTATAATGCCATAATTTCACTGTGACTCACTAAAGATTTGCCAATTTCAGACTTCCACTGAGCTTTTCGATATCGATGAGAACGCCTTCGAACCGTATCCACAATCTTTTTCCACTGCAGCTCAAATGTTGGTTCTGCAAGACCCTTTCAACGGCTCCGGACTGTCAACAATATCAGAATCTGCCCCTCAGCACCTTCAAGACTCGTTTTCTGAGATGTTTGACGTCTCCGCTACTAAGCCATGTCAAGCATCTTGTTCTGTCTGTGGCTGTAAAGGTGACCGTATGGCGGTCCTCGTGCCCTGCAAACATCTACTTTGCTCCGCCTGCATGACGAGTGCTCTCAACATTGTGGGTGAAAAAGATATTCATTGTGCGGTTTGCAAGCTGTTTGTCAGTGATTTTGAACTGCAAGCCACGTCGGATGACGAGGCCTCGGCGTCTACCGTCAGCCAGAGACGTTTCCCTGTGGTTTCAGATATCGCTTCTTCGCCTCTACAGCAACGATCTGTTCGTAGCGAGTCTACATTGCTACCGAGCACATTCGACACCAATCCTTTACCATCCTTGATGAACACCATGTCCTTTTGTAATCCTCAGCTGCGCCACTCGCCCATGTTTTCCGTTTCCCCTCCAGCACGACGAGCAGAAAATGTCGTTCTTCGTATCGACAATGTTCCCTGGGTGCGTTTTATTCGGAAAATGAAGCTGTTTTCATCTCACGATCTGTTTCAGGACATCACCCCACCTGCTGTGGCTGCTTGGATGAGGCACCCTATTGTCCGAGTTCACATACTCTTGGACCATCGAGGAAAAACTAGTAGTCACGCCTTCGTTGAACTTTCAACAGAGGAGATCGCCCGGGCGGCTTTGCGAACAGTTCAAAATTCAGTGCTTGGTAAAGGGAAACGAGCGCGCGGTGTCACTGTCACGCTCAGTAGCCAAAGCGAACTCATGCATGCGGTATGTCTACTTTGTGGAGGAGGCTGCGGAGCTAATCAACGTTTCCCACCAGTTATTCCCTTCATGGCAAGGTGATTGGGATGGTTCTCGACCCTCGATCTCTGGACTACGAGATGAAGTGCCGTGCTTAATGTCGAAGACGGAGTTTGATTCGCTGCTGAGTCTTATTCAACGACCAGATGTAAGTCGAGAATAAGTTGCTTCCGTCGATTAGTATTGTTGACACAGTCTAGTCGCATTTCTTGAAGGTGGCATCCCTTCCTTTCCATTTGCTTATTAGTGTCCTGTCGAAGTTCCCAGTGGATGTCGACAGTAGGGTCTTTTGGGAGGTCAAGATTAGTGAATCACTGTTCTGTCGGTGTATTCCTTGACATTCTCGCGATTTTTGTTGACCAATGAACTTGTGCAGATATTACACATAGTAAGTGCTTGTTTCTCATTACCATTTAGTCTAACATTGTACTCTAGCTGCGCTGGATATCCTTGGGGCGCGGTACCGGCAATGTATTCCTCACGACGAACCCCAGCTACTTGACCAGCTTTTGGAAGTTGCTATTGATTGCAAGGGTTGGTCCAACCATTGTTTTGTTGGCGTATCCATATTGACTTCGTGCTGCCAAGTTTTCACGGAAGAGCAAGTTGCAACGTTGAAAACAATTCGCAAGGCTTACACGACTGCTTTTTCTGCGCATCAAAACTACCACACGACGCACGTTCAACCTCCCTTCATGCCAGCCATGTGGGATCTACCTCCTGCTGGGTCGCCATACGGCGCGCTCGCAAGAGAATTTGGTCTCCCTGAAGACGTTGTGCATGCGCTTGCACAAAGACTTCACGGTTTTCGTTGATTGAACTCGGCCGAGCCGCATCGTTACAGCGCAACCCATGATGAATTACGACACTGCTTTTTTTTTTCGAGGAAGGCATTGACTGCCTCTTGACGTTTCTTGGTACCATGGACTTGCGAACACAAGGTTTTTTCTCTGCTTTTATTTTGCGCATCATATCGGTTTTTTATTGCTCCGATCGGTTTCCCGAGACGCACCGGCTATGGATTTGCATATTGCTTCCTCTCGTTTCGTGCCCATGTTTGCTTTTTCGCTCCGTTGTATTGCTCGACAAGACGACCTTATGTGACGCATGTATCCTAGACAGGTCATTCCTGAACGTTGGTGTAGGGAGCAGGTGCTCCTTAGTGACACAGGTTGGACTGCTGTAAACCGTGACGTTGACAGTGACTAATCGTAAAGGGCAGCTCCCTAGCCTGAGAGCACGGAATGGGCCGCTTGCGAGACGGACGGGGTGAACAAGCGTCAAGCGCTCAAATGAGTTGCCGCGGGACAAGTCAACAAGCCTTCTTTACAGCAAGCTCACGAACGGACGAATCAAACATTGTTTCGCCGCAGCACTTGTGCCCTTCTCGCCTGGTTTATCCTGCCGGCGTCGGTGTGATCGGGCGTGGCTCTATTCACATGATTCGTACATAATATCATATGTGCACCATCATGCCATCATGGCTTATGGCAGAATGCTGACTCTCAGCCGCCCACGGACGATATTTTATCTTCCAGGCACATTGACGGGGCGTTTCGCGTGTGGAGGACGGCCCCTGATAGGCTCCCTCCAGAAAAAAAAAAAAGGAAGGACGAAAATAAAATATACGTCAAGAGCTGTAAAAAGCTGTATGAGCGTACGAGTATGTATTCTTGGAGTCGTGTGTGAGGTCACATCCTTCGAAGTGACGTACAGGCGGACATTTCTCCTTCAGGTCGGCGACGCGCGCGTTCCATGATCGGAGGTGCGATAAGATGCGGCATGGATTCTTTTACTTACATATCTATGTATTTGTTTCTTTTTTTGGGGCACATCCCCGGCGTGTCCGATATGATGTGATGTTACGTTTTATTTTTGGATTCGGAGGCCCACCCCTCAAAGCCCCGAGTCGCCCGTTCGGTCGTTGAAGCAGTACGGGAAGGGTCGGTGTCCCGTCGGGAGTTGCCCGCCGTCGCGTCTTTTGTAGGGCTACGCGACGTCGAAGGTCGAGATCCGAACTTTGACAAGGACAGCCATGCTCAAGCACTGCCTCATCATACGTCCGACACCGCGCATCATGCCGGAGTGCGATCCCCCACACATCTCGACAGACTTGATCCAGCGAGACAACGTCCTGTAAAAGCAGTGCGTAGGAATAGCCATTCGTTCACGCTCTCGGAGATTGGATACCGTGGGGTCATGGCACATCGCTGGCCCAATGGCTTATCATTTGGTACAGCCTTGTACAAAAATTCCGATCTAAGAAGACAGGGGGTATAACTAAACACACGCGACCCAAAACAATAGAACAGAACAAATGACGTGATGCAATCAGAGATCCCAGGAAGCGTGAACGTCCTGTGCCAGAGACACGTCGATACGCCCAAGTGCACTCCACTCTTCTTTTGGTCGACTGTGCAAGAAGTCCTCGATGGCTGCGGTCCAGTCTGGGAGATCGTCGAGCGCACATTGTCGTGCGAAATCATCTTCGGGCGCGCTTTTCATTGGAGCGTCTTGGAAGCCCATGTGGAATTCGTGTTCGTAAGCAATCGAGATGGACTCGACGCAATAAGACTTTAGGGCATCCAAGGTCGAAGATAGATCGTCGGGGAGAATACGAGAGGCGTTTATATGTACGCGAGGAACATGCGGACGCGTCGAGGGAAATTCAACGTCGTCTGAAACGGAATCGAGTGCGGTTCCGAACTCAAATGAGCGCAGAGACGAGCAGGCATTTAACCAGGCGATGCACGCCTGGGATTCCGACTGGGCGCAAGCCGTGTACATGCTTCCGGTGAGGACGAGTTCCTGCAAGGAACGAGTCGCAGGCCCATCGAGGTTGATTCTGGCGTCGCAGCCCATCCACGTGTCACGGATTTCGAGGGTGCGGAGAGGAAGACGTAAGAGATTGGGGAGGGTGAGGTTGCTCCCGAAACGGGGATGAGGGGGGACATCAAAGTCGTTGGTGACGAGGGGGATGTTGTATGGGACATCGCAACGGTCGATGTACATGCCCGAACGGGTGACACGAGAGACGGCGAGATGCGCGAGGGAGGGGAGGGACGCAGCGAGTGCGACGACGAGACGCTCAGAGCTGTCGGACACGGTCAGCGGCAGATGGGAAGGGGAGAAAGAAGACGTACAGAGGCGCGACGTCTTCCGTAGCGGCCGAGGAGATGCGGAAGGTGTGCACGTGTCGGAGACGGGAGAAGGCAGATACGAGGGTTTGGGGGTCGATTGGAGACGCGAGGGCGAGTGAGAGGGAGTTGAGACGGGTGCAGATGGCGAGGAGGGCGAGGAGGGGGTCGGTGAGGGGCTCTCCTGTGGCACCGGGGCTGATGGAGAGGGATCTGACGAATGGACCGTAGTGGGACGGGACGTGACGGGCGAAGGCGTGGAGAGAGGAAGCAGAGGAGAGGGTTACGTTGGCGAAGATCGCGGGCAGGCACAGATGGCGGACGGCGCAGGCGGTGGAGGCGAGGGCGCGTACGGCGGGGGGCGGGAGAAGGCGAATGAGGACGATGTGGAGCTCGGTGGGGAGGACATTCCAGGACATGTCGGATGGGGTGGATGAGGAGGGACTTGGGATTTTTTATTATTTAAGTAGTACCTGGGATCGGGCGTAATCGAATCTCCACCCTTGTCGGACCCCAGTAACTCTGAAAACGGCCATGCCAACTTCGATCCGATTCGCAGGGATCAAGCCGGGACTCTCTGCCGTGAATCGTTTCCTTTTTAAATATCCGGAGACATTCCGTCCGACACGGCACATTTCCTCCTAACCCTTTTTAATTTACCATTCCCTTCACCGGAGATTACGGTCCACCTATGCAGACCAAACCCGCCCCCCCCCTCTGCAAGCGGGAAGACCGCATGCTCTCGTGGGCGGTGCCACAGGCTCTATTGCCAGCTCACTCGGCAACCAACCTAGCTCTCGGACCATATGTATCCTGGCAATAGAGTACGTATCCATGTGATACAAAGGACGCGAGAAGAAAAAAAAAACAATGTGTACATTTCCCGACGAATACATGCTTCATGCTTTACCCGCAGCGGTCGCTTTTGCATCCTCCGCGGCTGCAACAGCCGGGTTCACCTTTTTCCCGTCCTTCCAACGAACACGAGGCGGCGGCGCACGGTTGCGTCGCCCCTCGCGTGATCGTACGCGAACCACTAGCCCAGTGTCAACACACACATCGCACGACGAAACGCGTCCTACTGACCATGCGAGTGAATGGCGCAAGAAACGCAATACGCGATTTTGATGTACAGTTTCGGAATGACGTATTCTGCATTCTTCAATCAGACGCCGACGTTGCAGACAGCAAAAAAAAAAAAGAAAAGACGCACCAGGGTAGACGCTCGCCTCGCTAATATCACGCACGGCGGCGCTCTCCACCATGTTTCGCACCGTGAAGCGCTTGATGGCCTTGTCCTTGGCTACGCACCGCGAGCAGTTGGAGCAGCGCACGAAACAGACGTGGCCACGGCCTTTCTTGTTGCGGCCGCCATTTCTTCTTTTCTTGGTCTGTTTTTGCGAGCATGAGTGTCGTTCAGATTACGAGCTTGAGTGACGGGGGCCATCCATATGCACTTGCTGCCATCCACCACGCCTGATCGCCTCTCGAACCAGTCCCCAGCAGGTAGGTATGGCCGCCCTCACGTTCAGAGACTGGACTTACCATCTTGTCAGAGTCTTGGTGTGTCAAGCGTTGGAGTCGTCCATCGCTCGATATTACGACCCACATCCCACATCGTCCTCCGGCATTCCCCGAAGCAATTCTCACGCTCACAGCCTGCCCTTAGTATTAGTAACAGCTTGGTGCATGCGGTGCTGGCACTTGGACCTACAAAGTTATTACAGGCGAGACATCCGGCGGGCGTAATGCGCAATGATTCAAGCACCACCCCATAAAGCGGCAACTACGGATAAGTACTGCCGCGCCCGCAGCCAACGGCTACGGCTACGCTTTTCAAAACACGGTCTCGACTTCGTTCTCATCCCTCGCATCGACGCACTGTCGTCTCAGCACAGCCTGCTCTTCTAGATTCTTGAACACCTTGCTGAGCACAAACTTGGCATCGCATCCTATTCGAAACTCGTCTGCGCGCGGTGATTGAATAAGCCCGAGATAGGTCAGGGTCTCGAGCGCATCCTACGTTGTGGTTTGTGTCACATTCGAAAAACGCGTCCGAAAAGCCGACGAACCTCGATACTCAGTCGCACCCCGTCCGTGAGTGCCGTGAACACGAGATTTTCCACCTCTTCCCTCGGTGCGTCCAACATGCGTGACACCTTGGCAGAGGCAAGAATCGCGGCGGCAGAAGAAGAATGCTGTTGTAGGTACTGCGAATTGAAGACGTCCAACGAGACTTCGGCGGGCTTCAAAACAGCTACGGAATCTTGAAGCACCGACTTGATAGGTTCGGAGACGTTGTCCGCGGAAGCCACTACAGCAGGTCCTATTGATAAACACGACACTTCGGACTCAGGGTTGCTCACCTTTTTTCACCAATTCCACAATGCGGACATGGATTTCGGGGTGATGAGGGTCACGTGAGTGTGCTCGACGAAGTGCCTGCGTGGCTTTCAAGTATTTTTCTATGTAAAAAAAAGTCAGTCTTTCCCCCCCCAGAATGGTCTTGTGAAAAGACGGACCCTGTCGTATCGCAACATCAAACGAAACCAAGTTCACGTCTATATTATCCTTGCTAAATTCTCCTAGCGACCCAAGGCACTTGTTCGCCTGTTCCAGGGGATCGTTCGCTCTGGCCAGTTTCAATCCCTCCGGATCATCGTCCTTGGCCGGAGGTGCCTCGAGCCCCTTGTCTTCGCTTTGTTTTGCTCGCACTAGTAACCAGAGGTAACATGATGCACCACACAAGAGAACGATGCCTGAATTCACCCTTTTGTCCGCTCGTATCATCCATGTCTGGCGCAGTTTCGGCCGTCGCCTTATGCGCCGCCTTCTTTGCCTTGTTTAGCGCCTTCTTGGACACTTCGCCAGACAGTTCTGTCAGTGCAAGATTCGATCAGGGAGAAGATACGGCGAAATGAGATGGAACAGAGTCACCAGGTGGCTGTAGGGTTTTGCCTATCGAAGGATCGTCGTGGAGTAGAATCCATATCTAGCAGAGAATACCGTCAGCGTAGGATGCTTGCGTAAAAGAGAAGTGTTACTCGAGCACTCCACACCACAGCATGGATATACGCAGGGTGAGAATGGAGAGTATCTTCCCAATGTAACATGCTGTCAAAAGAGTCATTGACCACTCCCAGTGGCTGGGTCGCATTGACGTACGCCAAATACGGGTTAAGCATATTGATGCGGAGCGAGTACATGTGAAAATCGTATTGATCCTCACGGAAACTGTGAAACATCTGAAAGCAGGTTCCAGTCAGCAGAGGGAAACAGAAAATGAAGCTAGTACCTTTTGGATAGAGTGGTACGTCTTGAGCGCGAGCTGATACCTTCCCAGCCGTCTCTGTGCATCACCCACTTCCGTCAGATAATGCAGCGCTTGCATCTCCAGCAAGTCAACTCCAGGAGGTATGCCCTTCTGAAGCCACAGGTCAGCGAAACTGGGCAGGAAAAGACGGACGCAAGAATGTCAACCTTGGTAAATAGCCCCAAAATATCGTCTGCTTCGCTAATCATCCCTGCGCGCAAACGGTATTTACCCGACTTGGTATTCACATACCGATCTTGTCCGTCGAGCTTCCGAGCATCGTCCATGGCACGCACGGCCCCATAAGGATCTCCGGCTCGTTTTAACACGCGTGCCTTTGTCATATACAATTCAGCCAATGTAGGTGTATGTTCCATAGCAATATGGAGGATCTCCAACGATTTTTCGTATTGGCTCAGAGAGGAGTAGTGCTGCGCAAGAAAATAGAGTGTCCAAAGATAGTTTGTGGGATCCAGTGACGCTTCCGTTGAGATGTTCGAACGAATATCTTCGACAATGTCCTGGATAGATTGAAGCTTGAACGGATCAGTATACAGGGTCTTGACATCGCTAAAGATGGAGGGTATTCCTTTCTGAAGTGCGTGCTCGATATATGGCCTTGCCAATTCTTTGAACTTTTCGCCTAAAAAGGGTTCGACAAATGTGGTTTGGAATATAGTCCAAGTTTACCTTCTGCAATAGTCAGGGCCAGTCGTTGATGCGCATTTGCCTTTGGGTGTTTGGACGAAAACTCGTCAAGAATGCCAAGGGCTTTCGTCCGCGACTCCTCAGTCAGGCTGTCTTTCATGGCATAAGACCGCATCCAACGAAGCAAGTATTGCGCGCATTACCAAGATCGATGCCGGCATTGACGAGGAAACCTTTGTAATAGTCTTGATTATCAGCATTTTGGTCGATGAGATCTCTCCACGTTTGTGCAGCAGCTGCTTCCCACTCCTCCTTTTGTGAGTTGTCTGCATCCGGTGATGACTTCAGTTTTCCGAAAAGATGTGCTTGTATGCGGGATTAGCAGGGAGGATAGGTGGTTGATGGATGCCAACCTCTGAATTCTGCAGTTTTTGGACGATCGACCAACATTCTATCGCTCGCCTTTTTATCCAGCAGACTCAATGCATCTTGTAACTCCCCCAACTCCTCCAATATACGAATATGGAAGAATACTAGTTCTCCGTACTCGGGATCGCAGGTAGAAACGTTCTAAGACAATATGAATGGGCACGGTAACACGGCGATGATGGAACCATACCCGTAGAAAACTGTCTACGTGATCCAAGATACGTCTTGCCTCTGACAAATTGCCAGCTAGTTTGTACGCAAGTGCGACAGCGATCCAGTGGACGCGCAAATAAGGACGCAAACGAAGCATGCTGAGACGGGATTCGACGAGGGCGTCGTACTGGCGAGTATGCGTTTGCAGAATCGATGTTTCCCGAATGATATTGAAGTTGTCCTACAACACTCTAGGTCAATGGTGATGAGCGGAGATGTGGCACGGGTTCGACCACCTTGTCGATCTTGAGTGCCATTGTGTAGGATTTGAGCGCTTCTTCGTAATTGTGCTCTCCCTTTTGAACGAGGGCCCATACATGCCAACATATGTGCGATTGGAGGTCTTTGCGCATGCCATCCTTGATCAACGCTATGCCTGCGTCACGCTCGCCGAGATGGACCATGACGAGACCCTTCATGCACATTGTCTCTGGGGCGACTTTAACGAAGAGAGAGCGACGCGATGGTGCAGGGTGCTCACCACCGTGTTGTGGATTTTTCTTGAGGATCTGGTCAGCGATTTTGCGTCCCTTGGAGAGCTGTTTGTGTTCGTACGCCTGCAGAAGCTCTGTGAAGAGCTTGCGCTCCTTTGGTGCGAGGGTCTGGGAGGACATGGCGAACGTCGAAGGGGTATGTTGTTCCGCTGGCGGAAGTAGCTCGTGGCCATAGTCCGCACGGCAGAGCGGAGTTTCAATTCCCGGAGCGACGCCGAGCACTCCCGACCGCTGTTCTTGACAACGAGCGGCGTCGTGCCGAGTCTCTTGCCGACGCTTTGGCCCGCCGCGCGTGTGCGACGCTCGGCACGACCGAGGCAAAGAGTCGGACACTGTCGACAGGGCCCACGACGATTGAAACTCCGACGAGTTATCAACTAACTTGGAACGCGCTCGGACGCGTTTACCGCCGCTCGATCACGTCCAACCTTCCACACCGTCCTCGACGTCCCCGACGATGGTCGCGCAGACGCGTACCGCCTCCGCGCCCTCGAAGAAACTCGTCTTCAACGACAAGATCGTCGGCAAGTCCCTTTCCACCGACACGCTCCTCAAGAAGCTCAAGAACCTCCATACCGAGCTCGCCGAGCTCGACCAGGAGATCGTCGACGTCAACTCCCTCTCCTCCGTCCGCACTCAGCTCATAAATACCTCCCTCCTCCTGCACAAGGACAGGGGCGTCAAAGCCTACACCGCGTGCTGCCTGGCAGACATCCTCAGGCTATACGCTCCCGACGCCCCTTATACCCAGAACGAGCTCAAGGACATCTTTCAGTTCTTCTTTCGGCAGCTTTCCGCTGGACTCAAGGGCACCGATGCTGCGTACTACAACGAGTACTTTCACCTCCTCGAGTCCCTCTCCACCGTCAAGAGCGTGGTGCTCGTGTGCGATCTTCCACATGCCGACGACCTCATGACCGAAATATTTCGCGAGTTCTTTGGTCTCGTACGACGGGACCTTGCTAAAAAGATCGAACTATTCATTGCCGATATCCTCGTCGCACTCATCGACGAGTGCCAGTCCCTCCCAAACGAAGTACTGGACATCATCATGTCACAATTCCTGGACAAGAACACGGTTGGTTTCCGAACACGCCCGTGATGCTTTCTCGTTTATTATGTTCCTTAGCGTCTGGACCAGCCTGCATACAGACTTGCCGTGCAGGTTTGCAATGCGACGTCGGACAAGTTGCAGCGTCACGTCTGCCAATACTTTACTGACATCATCGTCACTAATTCACGCGACCTCGAGTCGGACGGTGACTTTGATGAAATACGCACCGCACACGACCTTGTCAAGCAGCTTAGCAAGTCTTGTCCGTCCTTGCTACATAGCGTGATACCACAGCTCGAGGAAGAACTCCGTGTAGACCAAGTTCAAGTAAGGTTAATCGTCACCCAAGCATTGGGAGAGATGTTCGCCGAGAAGGGTGGCTCTGATCTCATCAGAAAGTATCCAACAACATGGAGTGTGTGGTTGATGCGCAAAAATGACAAGGCTTATGTCGTCCGTCTGAAACTCGTTGAAAGCGCTAGGGGACTGCTCTTGAACCTGCCTGAACACAAGGAAACCGTTGAAGGCAAGCCCCTATCTCAGGTCCTGCGAGCGATAGTCCTGAAGTATTCCTGAATAGAAATGCTTCAGCTTAAACTTCTCGATCCCGACGAGAAAGTTCGTGCAGCAGTATGCAAAGTGTATTCTCAACTCGATTATGAGACTGCGTTACATTATGTCTCGGAATCACAGCTTCGTGCTGTTGCTGGTCGTGGAATGGACAAGAGACACGCTGTCCGCATGGAGGCCATGAATGCGCTTGGCAAGCTATACAGCCTTGCATATCCAGAGATGTATGTCCTTCCTTTCTACAAGTGTCACTGCCTAACGTATTCGTATCCAGCGAGAATGGCGACTCGGCTGCGGTCAAGCATTTCGCGTGGATTCCAAACGAGATCTTGCACATTTCGAACATGACTTCCGAAGCCAAGGCTGCAGCGGAGCAAGTTACTGCTGACTATGTTCTCCCTTTACCTTCGTCTTCCACCAGCTCTGCATCTACCTCAAAAAACGTTGAAGTCGACGAGGTAGCGTGGACAGACCGCTTGCTCAATACCATGCAGCACCTCGATGACCGTGGTATCAACACAGTTTTGAGTTTGAGCGGGATCAAAGCAAAGTGAGTTGATTTCTTGTTCCGGGCAACAGGGACCGATGTCGTACCTAGTCGACCGACCATGTATGAGCACTATTTGCAAGCGTGTATACGGAACAACGTAAGTGCCTTGCACTTGTTCGTCGTCGTTCATCTTACGAGCGTCCATCAGGGTGGTGTCATAGACGAGGACGAAGAAGCGGTTATACAACGTCTAAATAACGTGATCAAGCATTTGTGTCGTGCGTAATTTTTTAGGGTTTATATCTATTGCCTGACGGCCCGTATTAGGGCAATTCTCTGATCCGCAGAAAGCCTCTGAGGACTTGCATGCGTTCGCCAAGGCGAACGAGAACAGGCTCTACAAGTTACTTAAGACATGTATGGATCCTCAGTCGGACCTGAAGAGCATTGTCAAAGCCTCGGGCGAGTTTCTACGACGCGTCGAACAGTCCAATGAATCCACGCTATCGACCATGACTACTTTTCTCCGTCGCGCGACGCTGCGTATCGCGAATCAATCGTCTATTTCTACGCTCATAAAGAGAGTACAAAAGTCTGCTCCGTCATCGAAGCATGCACAACAGCTATTAACATTTATATCAAAACATTGTCCGATTCTGTACAAGCCCCATGTCAGCGAACTGACCAAGGCGATCGCTGATGAGCGAAACTTGATTCTGGTGGAGGTTGGCATGCATGCACTCGCAGCCGTGGCGAAAACTGATGAATCGCAAGCACCATTGGATAAGTATGTTTTCCCTCATTTCTGAGACGTTTTGTTCACATAAATGTCTTAGACGTACGCTGGAACGTATAAAGCGATTTGCCCTTGCAGAAACCCCAAAAATCGCCAAGTTTGCGGGTCGCTTATTGGCTTCCTTGAAGGACCATGAAGATGCCTGCATAGAAATCATTGAAGTGAGCGTTTTCGCTAGTGCTGACGCTGCGACTTGTTCATTATGTTCAAAGTCCATCTCGGAGAAGCTTTCGGAAGCTACGCCAGAGGAACTTGTTGCTCACATAACCGTTCTGGCGCAAATGGCTCGGTTCAAGCCCAACGCATTTGAACATAGGAGCGACACTGTTATGGCGTTCTTGGTGAAAAAGTTGCTCATGGGCCGATGGTCGAAGGATCCAGTGAGGGTGCTACACCTAAATTATTCATATTGAGCTAATCACATTTCGTTTTCAAGGAGGAAATGGAAGTTGATGATGATTGGGCAGAAGATGAGGACATGGCACCCATACATACCGCGAGGGTCCTTGCGTTGAAAGTTTGCCGGAATCGGTGTCTTGCCAACGCATCTTCAGAAACTGCCCTGGAGCTCGCCACCCCTGCGCTTAAAATGTTTTCGACGCTGCTAGAACATACCGGATCGTTTTCGGCAGATGCTCCGGATAGGTCAGTGTTTTTGAATTGGTATATCAGCTCGAGCTTGAGATTGACTATCCACACCTAGCCCGCCTGTCAAGTCGCGCATGCGACTCCAAGCTGCTGTGTCGCTTTTGCACCTCTCTGCCGTCGAAACGTTTGCAAATGCAATAAACGACAATTTCATGTGGCTTGCGATTACAGCCCAGGTAGGGGGTTTCTTCAAACCGACATGTCTTGCAGATGGTAATTGATATATTCAGGATCCATGCTACCACGTTCGAATAATCTTTTTAACAAAACTCGTCTCTCTACTAACCGCACGTAAACTACCCTCGCGCTTTAACACGGTACCCTTCCTTACGATCCACGATCCTGAGGCCGATATTCGGGACAGGGTGAGCCTCGTGTGCAATACGTGGTCACATATGTTGAAGCTTCTTTCACAGGCCATAGCTTATATCTCGTTTATCTCGAAATCTGTCCCGCCTTCTGTACGCGTCGAACAGCTAGAAATAATTTTCATCCGCCTTCTTCATCTCCTTGCTCACCATCCCGATTTTTCCACTTCACACGAAAATATTCAAGATATGGCCAAGTAGGCTTGTATCCTTTGCTGCGTCTGTTTTTTTGCTCACAGGTGTCGCTTTTCAGATATGTTGAATTTTACCTCGATTTGATCGCGACTTCCGAAAACATTGCACTCCTCTACCACCTTGCGATGAAAGCCAAAACTGTGCGTGATTCTGAATCACATACGCACAGCGAGGTGCGAACGTTTCTGCCCGACTTGAAAACACGTGTTGAATTTTTGTCGTCGATTCTAGAATCTCTATACGATGGCAGAGCTCGCCCAAGAGCTCATCAAGGCCCGGGCGCAAGCTCGCTCGTGGACACTTCAAAGCTACCCTGGGAAGGTCAAATTGCCCTCGGACATTCTACGTGCGCTTCCGAACTCAGAAGCTGTTACCAAGGTAGGTGACGAAGTCGACGGAGTGTACGAAATTGCATGCTGAGAAACGGATCAGGTGGTCAAGACGCAATATCTCTCGGAAGAAACCATTACTTGGTTGAAGGAGATGAAGGGGCACAAGCCCGCCGCCGCCACCAAGGTATGCCCAGAAATTAAATTGCATGTTGGCTCGCGATCGGCTGATGCCGTCTACCTGAAGGAGAAGAGACGAGAACCGAGAGATGGCAAGTCCCCGCCTGCCAAGCGCAAAGCTTCTCGAACGCGAGCAAACGGCGCACCCAAGTGAGTTTTAGGTGATGTAGAACGCTTCTCGCTGTTGGTGACCTTGTTTTCATTCAGGCGTGCCAAGATGCAGAAGCCGGCGCGGTGGAACAGCGACCAGTCAGAAGAAGAAGAAGAACCCTCGTCTGATGAAGAGTCGGTTCTCGAACTGTCCGAGAAAGCGACCTCCCCGAGACGCTCGAGTTCGGTGGGGAGCGACGCCGGCGGGGAGAGTAACAAGGAAGATGAGACGGGGGAACCGTCTGAACGAGAAAAGAAATTCGGGCGAAAGGCGCGGGCAAAGGCGCAGGTGAGCTCCGCGGTGACGATAATGGTGGTCAGCGTTCTGACAAGGCGGTACAGGCCAAGATTAGCAAGCAAGTCAAGAAGAGCGCGACACGACCGAGAAGGTCTTGACTTTTTTTCTCTTCTTCATCTAAGACAGCGTGATTTGTATACAAGCTATTTTTCGTCGACTCATGTATTGCTATGCGTGCTCTCGTCGTACTAGTCCTAGTTTTGTTTCCGTTTGTGGGCGCCGTTGGTCGCGACTCGACCGTGGACGTCTCATTTTTTCTATAATTTCAATTTTTCGTACTGTAGCGAATTACATACTTCTGAGAAAGAGAAGGTGCTCTTTTTTCATTACACGGATGCTCCTCGGATCTCGAGGCTCGTCGAAGCGCTGCACGATCAAGCATTTCATGGTAGTGGCACGTCCAACTGCTCTGTCCTTATCGCCGGGACCGTTTACGCCAGCGACTCGTCATGATAGTAGCGTGTCTCCATTACCCGCCGGAGGCTCGACATGTCAGATAGTTCTCAGGGTCGAGAACCAAGTTGTGCGACCAAATGGAGATCAAACGAGTACGAGCTTGGGAAAACGTGCCTGGAAGTGGTCCGCGCGATCCGTGCAACGTTGCCCAGGTTTGAATAAGGGGTAGCCGAAGAGTGAGCGTTGGAAGTGTGGATCATTTGAATCTTATCTGATACTCTGTTGGGCACGACGAACCTTGCGAGATGTACGCCTGCCTCGTAGAAAAGCATATGGAATACATTGCACACAGGTCAGGAATGCAACTTCGTACGACGTACAGGTTGAGCTGCGGTTTCACAATCCGAACGCACCGTGGATAATGATACATAGCCATGTAGTAGAATGATGGCGTTCACGGATGGAGATACAAGTGAAAAAGGTTAGATGACCATCAAACGCCTCGGCGAGTGACAAAATTCTGTGGGAGAATGAAAAAAAAAAAACGATCAGACGGGGACCTTTTACAAAAGCTGAGCAGCACACCCACGTCCAAATCCTGTGACGTCGCAACGGCGAGTACGAACTTTCTATTGGAATCTGTTACTAAACTGTCGTCAGTGGAGGTGCCGGGGCGGCCGGAAGCGGGTTATGTACCCAAGGCAAAAATGTTGTCGCGTAAAAAATCCGCCAGTTCGGCGAGAGGGGTGTCGGGCGTAATGACTGTGTACGGATGTGATTCGTTACGTATAAACTTTGACATGAATTTCTTGACCGAATCGTGCTAGCCAAAGGAACCGGAAGCAACGGTGAGCCGGGATCCGACGAAGAGCCGATGGCGGCGACGCACAGGTTTGGCCTCCCCGGTGTTCCACTTGGCCCTTAGCGCAGCGGCGTCGACATAACCGAGTGGTCGCCTGTTGTGGTCGAGCACCCTGCCCAGAGGGTGAGTCAGCTGAAGTGTGCAGTACTAGACGGCGTATTACGGTATGTGAGAGAAATCGCGCTCATATGCAAGCTCGATTGCATGCAAGATGGATGCGTCGGCTGGGAGCGAGAAGGCTGGGGGTAGTTGGAGATCCTGGGGGAGAGAATGAGGAGGATGAGGAGCGTGTACGGCGGGCTGACCTCGACGACTGCGCCGCGGTATTTGTCGGTCTGTGACATCGCGCTGAAAGAGCTGAAAGAGCCGATCAAACTGGCGGGTCGAGTTGGCTGGGTCATCGCACGTGACTCAGTGACTTGGTACGGACGACTATGACGACGCGTTGAATTGTCGCTCTGGCGGCACGAACAGCGTCTGGGCTGCCTTCTGCAAATTCTCAAATGCGGTGAGATATCTGCTACGGGCCCAGACACAAATTCCCTGCATATCGGGAGTACTATTTCCACAGCGGTCCAGATTGTGGGCCTGGACCTGACCGAGTGCGATGTACTTTCAGCTTTGTGTTTTTGCTGACTTTTCTCATGAGATTGAGTGCTCCATTGACGAATTGATAACAGGGACACTCAACGGGATCGCATAATTTATGCAGCGGTCTTCAATTCACACATGACTCACTCTACGACTGTGTTGAGCGTACTCCCTGTTGTGCTGTTGGCCGCTCGACGAAGGCAACTACTCCTTTCTGCACGTCGTCCCATTCGATAAATGTTTCATGCACCACTGGCGGCCCTATCATCTTGAAATGAGAGTCAAGGTTCGGGCCAACGGAGACGGGCCCCTTGAAGACCGACCGCTCCGGGAGTGAACCTTAAGGTTTGTTCGTCCCGGCGCATTGCAGAAGGGGCCCAGTACGCTTTGCCGTGTAGAGGATCCTGGGCGTCGAGCCAACAAAGCGCATCGCGAAGGAATATATATTTTCCGGCGCCGCCCTCGCCCGTTCATACGTCCATTTACAAGTAGCTTTTCCACGACCCATCCGCCCTCCGTCCAGCTCTTTCACCACGCTTCGCACCATCTTCTTCCCTCCGCCGACGTCGACAACGTGGTATCCAGCACCTAGCGGTTCGAGCGTCTTGATGTTCTGCACGATGTCTTCCCTGATCACGCCGTTCTCGACGCTGCGCAGTTTGCTGACCATCCGGACGAGTTCTCCCATTTCGATAAGTCCTCCGTCGCGCTCTCGCCTGCTCACGCACACGTCCACAATCTGTACGCCGAGCTTGTATTGCCAGTCACCCATCCCGAGTAATTCGGCCCAGCGAGCCGATCGACGCCGATCGACGCACACATGCGCTGAAACGCATGGCGAAACTTTAGGTCACTCCGTATGGACTCGCGGTGCGTCTTGGCAAAGTGGGTGAGGTCAGTGCGGAACTGGGTGAGCTGTGATCGGAGATGGTCGACTTGGGCCTTGGAGAGCTCGGATGAGAGCGTTTCAAACGAGCGTTGAGACTCTTGCTTGAGTTCGAACGCGGCTAGACCGACGCCTCCGAGACGATGCATCATAGACGACGTGTCAGCAGAGAGGTACGGCGTAGGTCACTATAATCCCCGACGGCCGAGTAAGATATATCCCACACTACTATCTCCACAAAATAAGTTCATCACCCGCCTCCACTCGTGAATGCCGCCTGGCGTCTGCTGAAACTTTGCTTGACATTTGTTTGCGCTACAAGGCAAACTGTTGCAAGTGCCGTCCAATTCATTGCAAATCTCTATAAAAACCATCACTAAGTATGATTGCCAAAGACTCGTCGAGAAACAAGATCAGACAACCAAAAAATGGTGGCAAAAAATGAGACGCAACACGAGACAGAATCAGGTTATAGCTAATTAATAAAATTGGATACACGGATCAGACTTTGGTATCAGAATAGCCCTTCATCCAATGACTCTCTGGGTTTTCTTTATTTTGTGCTCACTCGATATCGGGGAAAACGTTGATGGGACTCAGATCATCGGACGATTGTGACAAAAAGTCAGTGAGCCTTCCTTTTCGTCATCTTCGTCCCATGATCAAGATAACTAGAACCAATCAGCACAAACGAAACTTGGTGAAAGATTGTTGCTACGCCATCCCTCACACGCAC
>JBBPMJ010000251.1:0-44601 GCA_038090255.1 Austroboletus niveus
TTGGATTGTAAGATGCTGTAAAGTGCTTATAGATCTTATGTAAGTACTCAGTCATGACAATATTATGTAATTGATGATGTGACAACAGATACAAACACTTCTATTACCTCATTTCCATTATGAAATTAATCTTCTCTAATCAATAAACTAACTTTAACTTTTTAACTTTTTTGATATCTTCAGAAGGCAGATTGTCTCCCAAATTGGTCTAGGGAAGTCCATAGTAACTGGGGACTTTTAAGGAATCCAAATAAAGATAGAAATCTCTTATGGTACCTGTTTTCTCAAATTTCCTTCTGCTAACAAATTGACTATAGTTTGATAAAACATTTCAAAAAGTTCAATAAATGCAGTTCAGGTTACTTATTTTATTGACTGCATCATTGGAAGTCCTATCTAGTCACAAGCAGTAATGAATTCCCTCAGGAAAGCCTCATTAAAGGCTATAGTATTAAAAACAAAAATACCACATTTATTGTTTATAGAAGAAAATGGCTAACCTTTGCTCTCAAGTGCCAGAATTAGACTATAAAGTACTGGAAAATAGTTATGTGATTAGATTAAACTCAAATCAGCTGAATAGAGCTAGATGAACTAAAATATATGTGCAAAAATAATAAAGAGAGGCTGATTTCAGAAAGATCAAAAATACAATGAAATTTAAAAGTAGTTTTCTGATGATATGGAATTGTACACAGTGTAATCTACTTTCAGGCTATGATTATGCAGAAGTATCAATGATGGAATTGATAAAATGAGTAATATGAACTGCATTATTGACCTTTTCAGAATGTTTTATCAAACTATAGTCAATTTGTTAGCAGAAGGAAATTTGAGAAAACAGGTACCATAAGAGATTTCTATCTTTATTTGAATTCCTTGAAGGTCCCCAGTTACTATGGACTTCCCTAGACCAATTTGGGAAACAATCTGCCTTCTGAAGATATCAAAAAAGTCAAAAAGTTAAAGTTAGTTTATTGATTAGAGAAGATGAATTTCATAATGGAAATGAGGTAATAGAAGTGTTTGTATCTGTTGTCACATCATTAATTACATAATATTGTCATGACTGAGTACTTACATAAGATCTATAAGCTCTTTACAGCATCTTACAATCCAATACATGTAGTCAGAAGCAAAAGTCAAAAAACTGTCTGAATGAGTTGTCACTTTAAAATGGCTGCCAAGCAATCAAATCTTAATCAAACCTCTTGACCCTTGTACCGATAGAAAGCCAAGAGTAAGTACTTCATTGCATACACTAACCATGTTAGGGCAAGAATTAGGGTTATTGTGTTTAGATATGCTTAATGAAAAACATGCAAACATCCAGACAGTTTTTTGAGCCACTGTAGTTTCTGACAGTGAGCTCCAGCTGTGTGAATCCAGCTGTTAACACAACATGGAGGGTATTGGCAGCCTGGACATTTGCAGACATTTCAGAGACAGCATGTCTCAAGGCTAGGGGTGGCTTTGGAGGTATGCTGGTGACATGGATCTTGTGGTGTGGTGCAGAGAGTTTGAGTGGGTCTGGTCTGGTGAGTCTTGGAAGTAATCATTTCAGTAGAGGATGTAAGTTTGCATTGGTGCCAATTTTTTCAGTTGTTTGTCATCATTGTCATTGTCCAACTTGCACTCATTCTTGTTCATCCAAATTAAAAGGGAAAGAAAGTTTATATTCCATTATAATGGATTATATAGCATTTTTGTGGCTGCTCAAAATGCCTCAAAATGCCATATAATCCATTATAATGAAATATAAACTTTCTCTCTTTTTTGTGATGTTGAAACAACATGTCAGTCTTTCTCTAATCCATGTATTGTGCTGCTTGTCCTCTGGTCATTGGGATTGCACCAATTGAGGTCATATGCATCTCAGTCTGGTTTCAAGTGAAAGAATTGCCCTTCCAGCTCCAGTGGCAGGGAAGCTCAAATGTCCCTAGTGAACAGCCAATGAGGTGGAGAAGAGACACTGTTTCTTTCTACTGACACACTCCACTGACAATGCTGTTATGAAGTTCTGGCCTTTCTTCTGATGCCCACTTCTCAGTTGAATCATGTGCTCTTCCAGCAAGATCATTTCAGTCAGTTCACACTCCAGCCATTCCATCTTCCATCCTGGAAGTTCATCATGTCCTCATCCAAGTAGGAAACCATCATGCCTGCATCTAGTTTCTCAAAGATGACAAGGATCTGTTCCACATTTTCAGTCTCTCCCCAGAACCTATTGATTGAGGACAGTAAACATGAATTGTCCCACACAACACAGCCACAACTGCCTTACACTAAAGGCAAGCTATGACTTGTCAACTTATCTATGAACCTATAGCCTTGGAACTCACCTTCAAAATGTTTCAAAGCTCCTAAAGCAACATCCACTCCTGATCAGTCATTTCTATCTTTTTTAGCTCTCTTTTTTGCATAACCATGTCAATAGCTTTCTGGTTTTCAAGGGCATAGCTGACCATATCAAAAGTTGAATTCCACTGGGTTGCAACATCACATAGCAGGAGCATCTTGGATTTCTTCAAGTCCTTCAAGATTTGTTTCCATGCAGGCAAGAAAACTGTGGTTGAATGAATCAATTTGAATACAAGCTTGCAGATCTGAAGGCATGGTCAGTGATACATTTTCCCTTTCCGATCTCTTCAGTTTTATGATTTATCTTTGTCAATGCCAATTTTTGGAATCACCTTCCTTTGCAGATATTCCCTTTTATTCTCAACGAGCAGAGTTATCTCATCCATCTATCCACTCTCATTGTTGACATCATTGTCACTACCTTTCTCATCATCACTTTTGCTTTCTTCAACTTTGCTGTCTTTGCTGATTTTGTTTAGACTATCTTCATTATTAGCCTTAAGATCCTTGTTCAGTTCTTTCAACTCGGACCAATTAGTGCTTGCAATATCTTTACCATTCAGAGTAGCATCTGCATCACTTTTTTTGATGTTGAACACATGGATTATTGACTTGGCAACTAGATTTATTACATGCAAGAGCAACATACTCAGCTTGGGGAGCCACCAAATAATGGATAGAAGCATCTGAGTAAGTTGATCATAATATCATTGTTGGTGATGTTGTCACAGGTAATGGCTAGTGATGTGCATGGTGTTACGCTTGACGTGGTCAAGCATAGGCCTGCAGAGGTTCTAGGGCTGACTGTTGCTATACAGCTGACAGGACGAGGGGGTCTGACAAGGGGGTTCCTTGACAGGGAGGCTAAGGCTGATGTAAGATCAACATCAGGTCGAAGGGGGGTCTGCTCAAGGGTCTTCCTTGGCAGAGGTTCTGAGGACCGTTGAGGATCGAGGGATCAACAGGTCTTGGGGATGTCGCAGGACTAGCAACAGATTGAGGGTTCAGAGAGAGTGTCCACTCAACAGTAGGACAAGGACTAGGGGACCTGAGAGCAACTCCAAGATACTAGATAAATTGCAGGAGGTCTAAGATAGCCAATACACCTGAGTATTGAAGGTTTATATATGCGAGCCAAGTGGTTAAGGGTAGGTCCAGGGAAGAAGGTGAGTCAGCAATAGAAAGTGATGGAATCGCGAAGAAGCTGAGTCACTATGGAGTGGATGCGATGGCATTGGATAAGTATTGGTGATACAACTGCGGATGAGTCACACTAAATAAGTAAGTGGTATTGCAAAGATAAATGGTAAAAGAAAGGACCCAAGTGGGGTTCGAACAGTGAGGGTCAAGGTCCTTTGGTGTACATGGTAAGTGAAGTAAGAAAAAGAGAGAAGGACCCAATGAATCGTAACACATGGCCTAGCCTGGCTTCATAGAGCTTGGGCCTGTTAAATTTGAAGCCCAAGCTCTGAGTCCTCAATTGGATCTGGCCTGACCCAGGCTCAAGCCCTGGCCTGGTGCATGCATGATATAGCTGAGGTCACATCCAATGTATTTAGTTGTAAAATAGTACTACTACGTTACACAAAAAACAAAGAAATATTAACCATCATTTCTGTGTTGTCCTGGGAGCATGTTTGCATGGCCCATATGTTCATTTTCATCATTATTGTCACCATGTGGTGATGGGGGTGTTCTTGAGTAACCTGTGCCCATGTTGTTGTTGTTGTCATGTGTTAAGACTGGATCAGACTTGGCAGATGAATTCTGAAGGAGCTCTGTAAACTCTGGAATTGACTGGATGAAAGGGGAACTTGGTGGGACTTTGACTTCAGCAACTCAGAGTGGAGCACTGTGCTCTTGTCAGATTGTTGGTGGTCCCAGATTTCAGAGAAGCAGGAATTAGAAAGGAGTACAAGAAGGGTCCAGATTGTCTAGGTTGTCTAGATTGATAACTAGCTAAAGTACAAGTGACATGACAGGACTATATATATGGAGATCGAAGGTGGTGTACAAAAGCAATGACAGGAAATGTAAATAAGTGGAGCTGGAGAAAAGGAGATGGAAGGAGAACATAAGCAGAGCTGTGCAGACACAGGATTGGAGAAATCTAAAAGGCAAGACTAAGACATAAGTAGAACAAAGTGTGACATAACCAGAATATCCAAGAAGTAAAGAAGTGGAGGAGCAGAGGAACAGAAAGTGAAGAAGCAGAGGAGTGGAGGAGTGGAGAAGCAGAGAAGCAGAGAAGCAGAGAAGGCTTAGGATTAGGGATGCCATGCTAATGGCATGTTTGTGTGGCCCACACACTCACCATCATTGTTATGTCATCCTGAGAGCACATTTGCATGGCCCACATGCTCATCATTGTTGTTGCCATGTGGTGATGGGGACACCCTTGCATAACCTGCATCCACATTATTGTTGTTGTGCTGTGCAGGTGGCATATTTGTGTTGTCAACATGCTTGCTGTCATTGTCATTATGTTGTGTTGGGGGTGCCCTTGCATTGCCCATGCCCATCTCATTGTCACTGTATGATATTGGGCACACCCTTGCATTACCCATGCCTGCATTGTTGTTGCTGCTGTGGCTGGCCATACCCTTGCCATCCTCATCACCATATCATTGTCATTGTGTCTTGCTGGGGGTGCCCTTGCATTGTTCATGCCTGCATCATCATTGTCACTGCTGTGGTTGGCTGCACCCTTGTCATCCTCATTGTCATATTATTTCTATGTGGTGCTGGATGCATCTGAGGGGGTGAGGAGAGGCTGTGGGTACTCACCATGTGTAAATGAGATGGAGAGGAGGAGTGGGGGCACTGAGGTCACTGCCCATATGTGAATGGGAGCATGGGAATAAGAGTGTGAGGGAATGGAAATCTCACTGTGCATGAATAAGATCTGGGACTGAATGCTGAGGATTGTATGGGCAAAGATGGCATTGGTGCATTGTCTGCCACTGTAGCTGCTGCCCTGTTATCATAGCTAGTACTAGAAAAAAAATAGTAAGGGAAAGGTTTGGTGCCTAAAGCCACAGCTCTAACCCCAGACTTAAGGCTGAGAAATTTTGAAGCCTGGGCCTTGAGCATTGTGAAGCCAGACCCAGGGCCTGGCTTGGCTTGGGCATTTCAGAGCTCAGCCCAGCCCAGCTCAGGGCTTGAGTCCAAACCTTGCACATCACTAGTAATGGCAAGTGTCTGCAAACAATCAGTGCAGTTACTCTTACTGGTATTATTTCTGTCACACATGTGCTCACCTTTTCTGACAACCCAAAATCATCCATCACTGTTCTAAAAACTTTGGCCAACTTATTTTCTGTGTGAGACTAAGAATGTGTAAGCAAGTACATCAACTATCAAAAGTATGTTCATTATTGCTCACCCTGGCAACCTTGACTATATCTAATGGAAATGACAAGAGTTTTCCATCTTTCTTCAAGTGGACAGTAAAGGCCATATGTATATGCCCTGTGATTGAGAGATGTCCAAGTGTTGGTACCAAAATGGACATGGCCTTCATATTCCTGGTAAGGTTTCTTATTACACATTCAAAAATGAATATAAAAACAATGCATACCTGCAACATTTCAGCCACATGCAAACAGCTCTCACATATCATGTAAGATAGGCTTTGGAGATGGTAAGTAGTATTTTGATCTTCCTGTCTTCATCAAAGTAATGAAGCCTCTATCTTTGACAATACTAAATGGGTGCAGGCTCTTTATGATCCAGCAGAAAATCTCTGTCCTGAAATATATAAACTGACTACTTAGCAATGTCTCAAGGTTCAACTTCTACACACTGTGTCTCAGCATGTGTATGCTGTTAGTTACTGTATATGTTGGATAACATACCATAGTTACCTTCAAGTAAGTCCAGTATTCTACAGAGGAACTCCAAGTATCTGCATGTCAGACATCAAGGATGGACTTTGTGTGTTGACACTGGAGTAACCAGAGATGGACAGTCAAATAGAAGTAGGCTTAACCCTGGATATCAATACAATAGATTATCCTTACTTAGATACTGTATAGTTAATGTATTGAGGTAGAACAAATATCTGTCAGCTAGACAGATGCAATAGAGACTCTTTTCCCTTCTGAACCCAGCTCCCAAGAGATGTCCCAAGTATCTCCAGGTGCCTCCAAGACCCCAGTGAGTACTTTGGTTGATTGCTCTTTGTTCAGTACAACTCCAGTGTGCTTCACCCTGCCACACTGCTATACAGATGGAAGTATGGGTTTGACACCTAATATGTGACATCTGGAACTCAGACATTCAACAGGTTATGAGCCCCACACAAGTGTGAAATCAGTTTGATCCAGTAAAACAGAACATCAATTAAGCACACCAGTTCCCCTATGAGCGAGAACCTCCATTAGTCTGAAAGAATAGACAGAGTTGATCTCATCTCCAGATGCCAAACCTATGCTAGTCCAGAGTACTAAGAGACTTTACTTGTTTACTTAGAACTTGTAACAATGTCTGCATCAAAAGTCTCAGTATTCACTCTCCCCATGATCTCTGGCTCAGACTTCTTCTCTTGGTGGTTCAAGGTTATCCAAATCTTCAAGGCACAACAATTCTACTGGGCACTCCAACTCACAGCTCTCAAGTCCAAAATGTCTGATAACACCTCTGATCAAATGGCAGTACAAAACTACTTGAAGTGGCACAATGCCAATAATGCCTGTGTTGGAGTAATCTTATCCCATTGTTCTCTGACCTTTGTCACAAAGTATAAATCCTACTTCAATGCAAGTGCTCTCTTAGATGCACTGAAGGCCAACTATGATAAGCAGATGATCTCTGCCACCTACACTACCTTCAAAAAGCTACTCACCTATCAATTCCTGAACTCTAACAATCTCATTCCACACCTTGTCACATTCAACAATTTGTTGAATAATTTCAGCCTAGCAGGCTACTTACTTGATCCAAAGATTGTGAAGATGCTCCTCCTGGTTAAGATCCCAGTGACATATGACATTGCTATTCAGGCTCTGACCTCCAAGGTAAATCTGATGATGCATACTCTGGTTGATCTGATGGTTGAGGACATTGGAAAAGCCATTTGACATGCATAGGAGACAAAAGGTCTCCAGAATTAGAGCAAAGGCCATCAGGTCAATAAAATCAGTATGGTAAAGCACAATGAGAAGGGCTCTGCCCCATATTTTCAGCAGCAGCAGCAATGCTGTGGTCAGCAGTTCTCTGAACAGCAACCAAAGGCTTCTACTTCGGACACACCTACAGCAGAGAAGAAGAAAAAGTGCCACAAGTAGAAGAAAATGCAAAAGGACCATGTCCATCTAGCATCTGCCACCTGGTTAGCCCAGGCTCTTGTGATCCACTCCAGCCTAGATGTGCCAGCCCCAAGCATCAACCTCTGGAAGATGGCTCATCAGCCAGCTTCCTGTTACAAGTGAGTATTCTCCCTTCTTGTCATTATCTGATGACTCAAGCATGGGACTCCCTTGGAAGTGTTACTGGACTCTTTTCCCTGAAAATTTTGCCCCTCCTAGGCATATGTCTATTCCCATACTTGATAAACCATGTGATCTTCTGTTTTCTTTGTACTTAGACTGATCTCATGAGTTTACATTTTCTTTCTTGTCACAGACCTCTGCTCTCCTGTTCTCTTTTCCTTATGGAGACCTTGTTTATTCCCTATTTCCATTGACACCATGAGGCCCCAGTTTGATACCATGTGTTCCCAGTTACCATTCCCCATTCAGAGATAGTCTGGGACTATATAAATATCTTCTAAGTTACTTTGTATTTCCCCAACTAGATCTGCACAATTATACATAGTGTCTAGTCTCTCCCTACCTGAGTCTGAAGTCTCAGCAGAAACCTCTTGGATTTCTATAGGACTTAGTGTTGCCTTTGAGGACATTCTGAGAGATTGAATGTTATACATGCACAACAAAAGATCTAGCTCTTTCTATACCTCTGCTACTATGCAGCAAGGAATCCCCACTATCTGCCCAACATTTCATACAGATATAGAAATGACCCTCAAGATGAGGACTCAGACAAAGAAGACCAAAGGAAGTGCCAAAGATTAGGAAACATCTCTGATATCCTTAGAAGGAATCAACCACACTTCTAACCTGATCCTCTTTTCAACCCAAATCCCCCCAACATGGCAGAATTGAAAGCAGGACTCCCAGAAGGGTTCTCCAGAGAAGCCTCTGATGCCAAATACTGGATTAGAGCCATGGACATGTACTGTACTTTGTAATGAACAAAGATAAGTATGATGACTTAAAAAAGATTTATACTGCCCTCAACAGAATGTCAAAAGGGTGAGGGAAGCAGTTTGCTGAAGCTGCATATGAAAACTTTGACAATGGTGATGTTGCCTCAGACAAAGCCACTTGGCCAGAGTTCAAGAAGAAGTTTCTGGAGATTTTCTCAGACAAACAGATCACTGCAGATTTTAGAAGGAAACTACATCAAATCATGAGGCCTCAAGCCCCTTAACAAGTAAAATACTGACTTCTGACTCCTTGTTTCCAAATCAGGCATTTTGGATCAAAATGCCCTGATTAAATGTTATATGAAAGGACTAGATCTGGATCTTACTAAATGGATCATTGAAATGGAAAAGGAACTGGAGTCATGGAAGAAATGATTGAAGAAAGCTGCAGCCCTCACCTGACAACAAGATTGAATTAGAGCTATTTAAAAAGGAAGAATAGGATCTGGAAGGAGAAAACAAGATACAAACACAATGGGCATGGACATCTTGCTGTCCACCTCATTAGGATGATGAATGCTCTTCCCCACTAAAAGAGCTTGCCACATCAGAGAAAACAGATGCTTCATCTGTCACAAAGTAGGATATTATACCCAAAACCACCCAAAGAGAGGAACTCCTTCTTCTCCTCCTCATTCCCCTTGCAATCCAGCAAGAGTACAAACTCTTGAAACTCAGAAAGAACTGGTAGATGAATATGTGAAGCAACCAAGTGAGAAACAAATCAATGAGAAAAAGGTACTCCAAGTACTCAAGGAGTATTTTAAAGAATCTAAAGATGAGGAAACCATCTCCAAGATAGAACTCAAGGACAAAGAATTTATGGATTTTTAAAGAGGGAACAGAAGATGGCTAACTGCTCCCCTAACCTTTCTTCTATACTTGTATCAAGCAATCTAAAATCAATACTCATTTCCATTTTGCTTGAAAGATCCAGAAGAACTATTGCTGAAATCACCACCCTAATTGACTGTGGAGAAACAGGATCCTTTATCAACTTAGACTTTGCACAAATATACTCCTTACCAATGGAATAAATAGAAAGGCCTATCAGAGCCATTAATGCTAATAAAACTGCCAACCAGGCTGGACTCATAAGATTTTTAACCATCCTCACCTTTCACATTGGAGATGTCACAGGAACACAGAATTTCCACCTTCTCCCTGCAAGTGTTACATGTGCATAACATCCAATCTCTTAGAGTGTCCTCAAGGCAACACTAAGTTCTATAGAGATCCAAGGGGTCACTGCTGAGACTTCAGATTCAGGCAGGGAGAGACTAGACACTACATATAATTGCACAGATCTAGCTAGGGAGTACAGGAGTGACTACAAGATATTTATACTATTTCAAGTTACCTCAGAATATGGAACAATAAGTGAGAACACATAGTAGTAAACTATGGCCTCATGATATCAATGAGAATAGGGGTAAACTAGATCTCCATAAAGAGAGAAGATCAGGAGAGTGGAGGTCCATGTCCAAAAGCAGTACAACACAATCTAAATAGGAAGGGAAAATCAAATTGCATGGTTCATCATTAATAGAAATGTTCCTGTGGTCTGGAGGAGCAAAGTCTTTGGGGAATAGACTCCAGTAACATTTCCAGGGAAGTCCCTCACTTGAATCATTAGGGAATGAATATCAAGGAGGTAGAGCACTTGCTTGTAACAGCAAATAAGGAAAATATTATCTTAGGAATAAACTGGCTCAGGGAACAGAACCCCAATATTGACTGAGCAACTGGGAAAGTAATCCTCTCAATCCCAGATCAAAGTCAGAAATCCACTTTAAAGGAGGGAGATGAAGACAAATGAAGGTACCCTATTAGATACCTTCAAAAAGACCCAGACTTCAAACTTCATGCTGCATACTATGAATGGTATGAGACCATGGAAGAATATATCCTCAAGACCACACTTTCTATGGAACTTGAGATGGAAAGAAAGAAGGAGAAAAAAGAACTACCCTCTGAATATCAGAAGCTCAAGGACATGTTCAAAGAATACTCATCAAATGTCCTACCACCATCTTGACCCTATGACCATACCATCAAATTGAAAAAAGCTTTGTTCTTCTAAGAGCAAAGATGTACCCCCTATTCCTTCCAAAGAAGGAAGCATGTAGAAAGTTTGTGGAAGAAAACCTGGCTAATGGGTGCATAAAATCATCACAATTCCCCCAAGCTGCTTCATTCTTCTTTGTTGACAAGAAGGATGGAAAACTCTGCCCTTGCCAGGATTACAGATACCTTAACAAACATATAACTCATTGTGAAACAAATAGGGAACTCATTGATCTTTATCAAGATAGACATTCAATGGAGATATCACAACATCCAGATAGTATCAGAAAACCGGTAGAAGGCTGCCTCCATCACCCCTTTTGGTCTATTCAAGCCAACAGTAATGTTTTTTGAACTATGCAACTCTCCAGCCACATTCCAGGCATTCATGAATAATGCATTTGCCAACTATCTACCAGAGGTATGGCTGATTATTTACATGGTCAACCTTGCCATCCATTCATCTGACCCCTCTGAGCACAGGGAACAGACTATCAAGGTTCTAGAATAACTCTGAAGTTTGGGACTTAGATGTAAACTCCAAAAATGCACCTTCAATTCCCCAACCATGAAATACCTCAGGTGATCATCAGAGAACTTGCAATGGACAAGACCAAACTTCAAGCAATTGAAGAATAGAAACCACCAACCTCAGTAAAAGCAGTATGATCCTTCTTAGGATTTTGCAACTTCTACTGCAGGTTCATCCCCAACTTCACCCAAAAAATCACCTCCTTAAATAAACTCACTTGAAAGGGTTTCCCCTAGAAATGGAAAGAAGAGAAACAAAAGGCATTCAAAGAAATGGAACAGATATTCTTTACTGTCCCAGTCCTGAAGCAACTGGACCCAGAGCATTCCTGTTACAAGTCATTGGGCCCCTCTTTTCTTTTCCCTACCTATAACTCATTGCATGTACCAAAGAACCTTGACCCTCACTGTTTGAGCCCCGCTTGGGTCCTTTTCTTTTACCATTGCTTTCTCATTACTGCTTACTTATTTAGTGTGACTCATCTGCAGTTGTATTACCAACTTCTATCTGATGCCATTGCATCCACTCCATAGTGACTCAGCTTCTTCACAATTCCATCGCTTTCCATCGCTGACTCACCTTCCTCCTTTGCCTACCCTTAACTCTTTGACTCATGTATGTATATAAACCCTTGATACTCTGGTGTATTCCTTATCTTAGACCTCCTGCAATTTACCTAGTATCTTGGAGTTGCTCTTGGGTCCCCCAGTCCTCGTCCTACTATTGAGTGGATGCTCCCTTCAAACTCTCAATCCATTGCTAGCCCTGCAATGTCCCTAGACCTGTTGATCCCTTGATTCTCAACAGTCCCCAGAACCTCTGCCAAGGAAGACCCTTGAGCAGACACCCTTTCGACCTGACGTTAGTCTCATACCAGCCTTAGCCTCCCTGTCAAGGAACCCCCTCATCAGGCCCCCTTGTCCTGTCAGCTGTATAGCGACAGTAAGCTCTTGAACCACTGCAGGCCTACGCTTGACCATGTTGAGCATAACAGAATCCCCCAGACTTTTCCCACCAGCCCCACCACCTCTCCAGTCCAGAATTTTTGTCCCTAAACTACCCCCAGTTAGAGGACATCAACTCCCAACTGTTTTCCAAAATACCCTTCTGGTATCAGTACTTGAATGCCCCACCCTCTTCTCTCTCTGGGTCAATCACCCCCTCTATGATGAGGCACCCCTCTTCCCCCCCCCTTATTTCAACCTTTCAACAAATCTCCCTGGCCGTCAGGCTTAACTTTGACTGAGCTCAATTCAACCCTACTCCAGCCGACTCAATGGACTATGCCATTGAACACTTCCTTGCCGAGGCAAGAATACAGGTGGCCCAACTCTTGGCTGATGTGGGAGTCTTTCAACTCATCAACACCTTTCCCCGACTCGCAATGGCTTCCTATCTCCGACCTATCCTACAAGCCCTTACCGAAACCCAAGGAAGAGATTACCTTACCGACTCCCCCTGGGATGAATCTATTGTATCCCCCACAGTTGCCCCCATTATCAAGCACTTTGATGGGGCCCGCCATGCCAGGAACCCCCCCATCATGGGATCATGTGGACCAATCCTTGGAGAAATCGCCATGGCCAAGAGGAGAGTTAGGGAAACAGCTCTACAAATGGCTGAAAATCTGGCCATGACCTCCCTCCCTCAAATCTCCCCAGTTCATTCCTTACCATCAGATAGGTCAAAGCCTGTTCAAGAGGCTCGCGCAAGTCCGAGAGGTTGGGAGAAAGAAAGCCGATCTGAAAAGAAGCACAGCCTTAAGGGGAAAGAAAAGGCCAGAGAGAAAACCCTGAGCCCCGACCCCCTTCCTGTTCCCAGACCATCCCGACATCCCAAACAAAATGGCTGACTCACCTGCTTTCAATGTGGAAGCACCTCTTATCTCCGATGTCATATCCCTAATCCTAGCCCTCCTCCGCTCCTCGGCTCCTACACTTCTCCGCTCCTCGGCTCCTACACTTCTCCGCTCCTCGGCTCCTACACTTCTCCGCTCCTCCGCTCCTACACTTCTCCGCTCCTCCGCTCCTACACTTCTCCGCTCCTCCGCTCCTACACTTCTCCGCTCCTCCGCTCCTACACTTCTCCGCTCCTCCGCTCCTACACTTCTCCACTCCTCCACTCCTACACTTCTCCGCTCCTCCGCTCCTATACTTCTCCGCTCCTCCACTCCTACACTTCTCTGCTCCTCCGCTCCTACACTTCTCCGCTCCTCCGCTCCTACACTTCTCCGCTCCTCCACTTCTTCACTCCTTGTACATTCTAGTTACGTTACTCTTTGTTCTCCTTATGTACTAGTCTTGCCTCTTAGATTTCTCTGATCCTGTGTTCACACAGCTCTGCTTATGTTTCCTTTCCGTCTTCCTTTCCCCAGCTCCGCTTACTTACATACATTTCCCGTCATTGCCTTTGTACACCGCCTCCGACCTCCATATATATAGTCCTGTCATGTCACCTGTACTTTAGCTAGTTATCAACTTAGACAATCTAGACAACTCAGACTTTCCCTGTCTTCCCTCCTGCTCTTCCTATCTCTGCTCCTCTGAAATCCGGGATCACCAATGATCTGACAAGGGCACAGTGCTCCGCTCCAAGTTGCTGAAGCCAAAGTCCTACTCTATTCCCTTTTCATCAAGATTCACAGAGCTCCTATGGAGTTCATCCGCCAAGTCCGACCCAGTCTTAACAGTATGCAATCAAACATGGGTATGTTCCTTTGTGTCTTTGTTTTCCCATTTATCTAGATGCTACATAACCTATGCCACTCTGTATTTAAGACCAATCAGTCATCCTCAATGGACATGCAATAGACTCCCGTTTCTTGCTATCCAGTCCTATTCTCCCATTCGATCAAGCCAGGTGCATCACCACTTGCAACATCACAACATTCACCACCACTCCTACTTGGTTTTTCCCTCTCCCCTTCGAACTTGCCCCCCAATCATGATCTGCACATGACACTGGACATGTTCTACAACACCTTAATCAAGAACTGGAAACCTATCTTTGGATCTTTTGCAACAGATCAACAAATCAATGGATTAAGCTTTTTCCACTAGCCAAATTTCATCATAACTCAGCTACCCACTCAGTCACTTGGAGATCTCCATTCAAACTAATTATGGGGTATCAACTCCAAACCTATCCACCAATTGGAAAGACCTTTATTCTGGAACTAGAAAATAGACTATCTAAATTGGAAGACTTTTGGAAGGAAGCCTTGGCAGCCCATGAACAAGCCAGAACCTTTATGGAACAACAAAATAAATCCTCATTTACTCCATGAAAAGTTGGAGATAAAGTCTGACTGAAAGCAACAAACCTTAGGACAAGCTATCTCACAAAGAAATTGGCTCTGAAACAAGAAGGCCTCTTTGAAATCGAGAAAGTAGTATCCTCTGTGACCTATTAGCTCCACCTTCCCCCAACATGGAAAATACACAACGTGTTCCATGCAGGTCTTCTCTCACCCTATGTGGAAACATGGGAGCATGGAGCCAACTTTCAATGGCCTTCCTCAGAATTGATAAATGGGGAAGAGGAGTGGGAAATTGATAATATCATTACCCATAGGGAAAGAAAGGAAGCCCACCAGTTCTGTGTTCAATGGAAGGAATATGGTGCCAGTGACAACACATGAGAATTAGAACCAAATCTAGTCAATAGCTCAGAGGCCCTCAAAGCATATAAATGCTTCAGAAATCTCAGAAATCCCCATAACTCACTAAGTGCTTCATCGAATCCCCCCATGAATTCCCAAGACTTGACACTCCCTATATTCTCTCTCTCAAGTCTGCAATCTTTGTTCCTGAACTACCTCCTATCTGAGAATATTGACTCCCTCCTGTATTTTGAAATACCCTCCTGATATCAGTCCTGGAATGCCTAGTTCTCTATCACCTCATCATCTCTCATTTCCACTATAATGAAGCACCCATCTCCCCCCCCTTATCTTGGCCTTTTAGTGAATCTTTCTCTCTGTGTAACTCAATTGAACATTTTTTGATAGAAGAATGAATCCAGATCTGTCAAACCCTCACAAATCTTGAAATCTTCCAGATCATTGACACCTTCTCTTGAGTTACTATGGCCCCCTACCTCAGACCCCTCCTTCAAGCTTTCACTGAAGAGCAGGGAAAACATTACCTCATGGACTTCCTGTTAAGACCGGGTCAGACTTGGCGGATGAACTCCATAGGAGTTCTGTGAATCTTGATGAAAAGGGAATAGAGTAGGACTTTGGCTTCAGTGACTTGGAGCGGAGCACTGCGCCCTTGTCGGATCATTGGTGGTCCCAGATTTCAGAGGAGCAGAGATAGGAAGAGCAGGAGGGAAGACAGGAGAAGTCTGAGTTGTCTAGATTGTCTAAGTTGATAACTAGCTAAAGTACAGGTGACATGACAGGACTATATATATGGAGGTCGGAGGCGGTGTACAAAGGCAATGATGGGAAACATAAGTAAGTGGAGCCGGGGAAATGGAGACAGAAAGGAAACATAAGTGGAGCTGTGTGAACACAGGATCAGAGAAATCTAAGAGGCAAGACTAGTACATAAGGAGAACAAAGAGTAATGTAACTAGAATGTACAAGAAGTGGAGAAGCAGAGGAGTGGAGGAACATAGAAGTGGAGGAGCAGAGGAGTGTAGGAGCGGAGGAGTGGAGGAACATAGAAGCGGAGGAGCGGAGGAGTGTAGGAGTGGAGGAGCGGAGGAACAGAGGAGCAGAGAAGGGCTAGGATTAGGGATATGACAGTATCCCCCTCTTAGGCCTGAGCCCTCGAAGGCCACAAGCCCAAGAGTTTACCAAGCAGAGAAAAACTAAATAGTGGACAAAAATGTAAAGCAAAAAAGCGGAGCAAAATAGAGGTAAACCACAGAGGAAAAATGTGGAGAAAACCCTACAGAGCAAAAATGCGGAGTAACTTACAGAGCAAAAAACGCGGAGCAAGATAATGGAGTAAAAACGCGGAGCAAGATAACGGAGTAAAAATGCGGAGCAAGATAACGGAGTAAAAATGCGGAGCAAGATAACGGAGTAAAAATGCGGAGCAAAAATGCGGAGTAGGAGAGTACATAGAAGCAGAGGGAAATGAGGGACAATGGAGGAGGCGGAGATGGGAAGGGCATTGCAAGCACAAGTCGCAGACAAGTGTGGCGAGTGATGGCCCTATCCCCCTCCTAAGGAGACGCCCCAGGCATCGAGCCAGGGCATGGGAGAAGAAACGGAAGGTCAGAGATCGGGAAAAAGGAGGTAAGAGATGAAGAACTGAAGCAGACCAAGTAAATCAGAGTTGGAGTCAACCAAAGGACTGGAGTCCAAAGACTGCGGAGATCTCAAGGGAGAGCCAGCAAGACTATTAGTGGACGGACGAAGGTGCTATTCCAAACCCTGGTGCTCAACAGAGCAAAGTGGGGGACATAGGTGGTATCCTGAAACAAAAATAGGAGCTTCCAGCGAGTTTTGATGGAGAACCATCACAGAGTGATCAATGGTCACACGGAGTTCAAAGGAGTGGGAATATGGAGGATGGAAGGTGTGGAGAGTGGAAATTCCAAGGTGCAGAGATTTGGAGAGACAGGATGCACACTAAATAAAATGAGGAGAAAAGCGCCAGTGGGAGTGCGGGTTCCAAAGACGCATGGACGGAGGAAACTAGGTGCGACAGACTGGACAGTCAGGCACAGTGTGACCATCAAGACCACAATAGAAACATAACTGGAGATCAAAACGCCATTGGCGCTCTGAAGTGGAGAGGACCAAGCATGGAGGCAAGGTCAGGCGATGGTGATGGGATATCAGCGGAGTTTGAGTGGGGAGAATTGACATTAGAGGTGTCGGAGTCGTCATGCTCAGAGCAGAGGTCATGAGACTGTGACTCATCATCAGAGTCAGGATGATCTGAAGAGTGGGTGGAGTTGGGATCATTGGAAGGGGGGTCAGGGGCAGAGTTAGAGTCAGATTTGATGGACTCGGAGTCATGATCGGAGGAGTCAGAGAGGGACGCAGAGTCAGAGTCAGATGGTTTAGTGGAGGCAATGGATGAAAATGGGGATTGGCGAACTCGAGACATGGAGGGGTTCTGGCGCTCTCATTCTGACCTATGTTCCCAATAACGTGCATCAATGTCTTGTGCAAGGGTGTGTAAGGAGGAGAGCATGGGGGGCTTGCCAATGCGGGAAATTTCATCTTTGATGCGGTTAGGAAGTCCATTGTAGAAGACGGAGTGGAGGGCTCCATCTCCATAGCCACGGACTTGACAGGCAAGACGGTTGAAGTCAACAATATATTTGTTGACATGCTAAGTATCAGACATGAGCAGGGTGCGGAGTTCATTTTCTGCATCACCAATGGGATCATGAGAACCAAAGTTAGTCTGGAGTTCCAGAATGAACTCAGAGTAGGAATCCATCCAAAAGGGATGGAGTTCAGGGGTCTCGGAGAGCAGAAGATCAGGTTCAAACCATTCTAAGGCCATACCCAAAAGATACGACTGAGCAAATGTGACTTTTGATTGGTCACTCCGAAAAGCCTTAGGACATTCCTGGAAATTCAACTTGCACTGGACAATAAATGTGCGGAGTTGTTTGGGGTTGGAGCCATCAAACTGGTCTGGGGTACGGACTTTGGTTCACAGAGCAGAGGTATGATTGGCAGATCTGGCCAACTGCTGAATGGCATGTGAAAGGAGGGTGGTAGCGTCATTGAGGGGATCTTCAGAGTCAGATGAGCCAGACTCAGAGTCATCAGAGTCGTCATGAATGTGATGAGGAGGGGTCTGTCTCAGCATGGGAAAGTGCGGACCAGACGATGCAGAGGTGCGTGATCTTGTTCCTAAGGGCTGTGCCCTATGAATCAGAGTTCGTGGAGGACATGATATGGAAGTGGAGGTGAGGAGATGACATGCAGAATGCTGTGAAGCAGGGGTGATGGGACGATGAGCGGAGAAGCCGTGAAAGTGGTCTTCAATCTGAGGTTGTTGGCGATGACTTGTGAAGATGCTGAGGGATTTGTGATGGGATGAGGCAGAGGAGTTCATGGTGAGGTAACCACTTGGAGAGTCTGAGGGCGGAATTTGAGAATCAGAGTGAACGGGCGATTCAACAAGTGGGAGCTAGTTATACTGTTAAGACCAGGTCGGACTTGGCGGACAAACTCCGCAGAAGCTCCGTGAATCTTGATGAAAAGGGGATAGAGTAGAACTTTGGCTTCAGTGACTCAGAGTGGAGCGCTGCGCCCTTGTCGGATCATTGGTGGTCCCGGATTTCAGATGAGCAGAAATAGGAAGAGCAGGAGAGAAGACAGGGGAAGTCTGAGTTGTCTAGATTGTCTAAGTTGATAACTAGCTAAAGTACAGGTGACATGACAGGACTATATATATGGAGGTCGGAGGTGGTGTACAAAGGCAATGATGGGAAACGTAAGTAAGTGGAGCCGGGGAAATGGAGACGGAAAGGAAACCTAAGCGGAGCTGTGTGAACACAGGATTGGAAAAATCTAAGAGGTGAGACTAGTACATAAGGAGAACAAAGAGTAATGTAACTAGAATGTACAAGGAGCAGAGAAGCGGAGAAGCGGAGGAACATAGAAGCAGAGGAGCGGAGGAGTGTAGGAGCGGAGGAGGGCTAGGATTAGGGATATGACACTTCCTCCATGACCACCTCATCATTTCACCCTCTGTCATCCCCATCCTTGAATGGTTTGATAGGTCCAGTTATGCCAGGAACCCCCCATCATGGGAAGCATCAGACCCCTGATTGGGGGAATTGCCATGACCAAGAGGAGAATTAAAGACTCAGCTCTACAAATGGCAGAAGGACTGGCCTCAACATCCCTCTTTCAAACCCCTGACATTCTACCTGTTCAAGATGGCTTGAAGAAGTCTTTACCATTGGTTGAGAGAAATAAAGGACAGAGCACAACAATAAGTAGAGAAAAAGAAAAAGAAAAATAGAAAGAAGCAGCATCATCTGATCTCATACCCATCCCCTGTAGAACCACTCCAGGACCATCTTGTTGATTCAGGAAATCAAACCACCTGGCATGCTTCCAATGTGGGAGTGTCAAGCATCTCTGCCCCAATTGTCCCATCTATCAATGCCCCTTCTGTCAGCAGAAGACCCCTGGTCACATCCAATGAGAATGCCCCTCAAACTAATGCACCTCCTGCAATGAGTTTGGACATTCCTCTTCCGAGTGCTTTGACCCTGAAGATTTCAACAATAACAATGTCATCTACAATAAGGAAGACTCCACCAAAGATGACTTTAGAGGTTGAGGAGAGTCTTCAACACTTAGAAAAGAGTAATGTTACAAGCAAGTGTTCTCTCTTCTTGTCATTATCTGATGACCCAAACATGGGACTCCCTTGGAAGTGTTACTGCACTCTTTTCCCTAAAGACTTCACCCCTTCTGAGCATATGTCTATTCCCATACTCAACAAGCTGTGCAACCTTCTGTTTCCTTTGTACTTAAACTGACCTCACAAGTTTACACTTCCTTTCTTGTCACAGACCTCTGCTCTCCTGGTCTCTTCTTTTTATGGAGACCTCATTTACCCCCTATCCCCAATTGATACCATGAATCCCCAATTTGATATCATGTGTTCCCAGTTATCATTTCCCATTCAGAGATAGCCTGGAACTGTATAAATACCTTCTAAGTTACTTTGTATTTCCCCAGCTAGATCTGCACAATTATATATAGTATCTAGTCTCTTCCTGCCTGAGTCTGGAGTCTCAGCAGTGGCCTCTTGGATCTCTATAGGACTTAGTGTTGCCTTTGAGGACACTCTGAGAGATTGGACATTATGCATGCATAACAGATGTAGGGCAGACAAAAGGCCACAAGGCAGGTCCTAGCATCATTTAGTGTATGTTCATAGTCTTACATAGGTTGTGTTATGATTTGTTGGGCCCCTCTTTTCTTTTTCCTATCCATAACTCATTGCATGTACCAAAGGACCTTAACCCTCACTGTTCGAGCCCTGCTTGAGTTCTTTTCTTTTACCAACACTTTTCCATTCCTGCTTATTTATTTAGCATGACTCATCCACAGTTGTATTACCAACTTCTATCCGATGCCATTGCATCCACTCCATAGTGACTCAGCTTCTTCGTGATTCCATCCCTTTCTACCACTGACTCACCTTCTTCTTAACCATTTGGCTCGCATATATAAACCCTCGATACTCAGGTGTATTCCCTATCTTAGACCTCCTGCAATTTACCTAGTATCTTGAAGTTGCTTTCGGGTCCCCCAGCCCTCGTCCTACTGTTGAGTGGACACTCCCTTCGAACCCTTGATCTGTCACTAGCCCTGCGACATCCCTAGACCTGTTGATCCCTCGGTTCTCAATGGTCCCCAGAACCTCTACCAAGGAAGACCCTTGAGTGGACCCCCTCTTCAACCTGACATTAGTCTTATGCTGGCCTTAGCCTTTCTGTCAAGGAACCCCCTCATCAGGCCCCTTTGTCCTGTCAGCTGCATAGTGACAGTAAGCCCTCGAACCACTGCAGGCCTATGCTTGACCACATCGAGCATAACAAAAGGTCTAAGATCTCCCTTGATCGGCTATCATTGTATAAGCCTCCACCATTGCCCACCAACGCCCCAGAAATCCTAGACCCTATTCCAACCTCGCATCGAGAAGGGAAACCATTGACTTGTTGAACACTGATGAACCCTCTTCGGAGAACCCCATCGACACTGATGAAGACCTCATCATCCCTCAACAATCTGAGGACCTAGAACTTGCCCATCGACTCTCTGCAGCGCTTAGTATCCCCAGAGTACCCACCCCACCATCCCCAACCCCAGTCAACTGCCAACTGGTGTTTACCCTGCCCCCATCCCCAGCTCAGGTCACCATGATGACCAAACCCACTGAACTCTGTCTTGGAGCCCCCGATGCCTTTGATGGCTCTTATGCCGATGCCATGTCCTGGCTATCCACTGTCCAAATGTATCTCATCATAAACAAAGCCGTTTACAATGACAACAACAAGAAAATCGCCTATGCCCTGTCCTATATGAAAAAGGACTCGGCTGCCATCTGGGCCTCTACCTTCTGGAAGGAAGCCATTGCTGCTTAGACCTTCAGAAAATTCAACAACTTCCTCATCAAATTCAAGAGTGCTTTCAAGCACCAAGACACCAAGAATCAGGCCATCAACTGGCTTCATTTGGAATGCCTTATCCCCAAGAAAAACAGATCTTACAGTCCTGAACTCACTTGGCACATTGCTGAGTTCAGAAACAACATCGCCCTCTTGGACATCACTGATCAGAATGTCCTGATCAACTACTTTGCCACTGGTATTCCCCCTCCCCTCTCCCACTGCATCCTCTCCATGGATACAGTCCCCACTAAAGTCGATGAATGGTACTCAAAGGCCATTCACTTCCAAGTCCAGAATGACCACGCCCAGACCATTGTTAACCAACACCATACCCATTCCACCCCTGCCTACCAATCCTACCAGACCCCCCCACCTCCTCCTCTTCCCAAAAAACCTGCAATCCTGACACCATGGACGTTGACACAGTCAACATCCCCAGACCCCCTAAGCTAACTCCTGAAGAGCAGGAGCAATGCTTCAAAGAAGGGCATTGCCTATGCTGCAGGCAGAAAGGCCACCGAGCCAACACTTGCAGAAAATACCCCAAGGAACCTCATAAGACTTCGGTCAAGCAAGTTGAACAGGTCGATGATAACCTCCCCAAACTCCAGACCTGCGATGATGACGATGACGATGACCTCACAGTTCGTCACGTCCAATTCACTTTTCCCCCCAAGAAGGATTTTTAGAACGGAGACCTCAACTGATGCGGGAATCTCCTAAAGTACAATGTGTAAATGTATTTACTCTGCCTGGTTCAATGCAAATCCCTGTCTAAGTCATTGTACCCTTGCACACATTGAAAACTGTTGACGCTCGCGCCCTCATTGATAGCGGCGCTGACATCTCTTGCATCAACTGGGGCTTTGTTTGCAAAAAACAAACTCCCTACCACCCGACTCCCCTCCACCCTTAACGTCACCAACCTCAACCAGGGACCCACGGACAAAGGAGGAGTTCACTTCACCACTGAACTCTTTGTTCACATTGAAGGACTCGCCCACAAAGTCCTCTTCTATGTCATGGATTGTGGTCAACAAAACCTCATCCTCAGCCTCCCCTGGTTGAAAGCCGTCAACCCCACCATCAATGAGGGCGCAGGTGTCGACAGTTTTCAATGTGTGTGAGGGTACAATGATTTGAACAGGGATTTGCATTGAACCAGGCAGCATAGGTATTGTTACACGTTGTATTCTAGGAGAGTCCCACGTCAGTCGAGGTCTCTGTTCTAAAAATCCTTCTTGGGGGGAAGGGTGAATTGAACATGATGGACTGTGAGGTCATCGTCATCGTCGTCATCACAGGTCTGAAGTTTGGGGAGGTTGTCATCGACCTGTTCAACTTGCTTGACCGAAGTCTTATGAGGTTCCTTGGGGTATTTTCTGCAAGTGTTGGCTCGGTGGCCTTTCTGCCTACAGCGTAGGCAATGCCCTTCTTTGAAGCATTGCTCCCGCTCTTCAGGAGTTAGCTTAGGTGGTCTGGGGGTGTTGACTGCATCGATGTCCATGGCATCAGGATCGCGGATTTTCTGGGAAGAGGAGGAGGTGGAGGGGGTCTGGTAAGACCAGTATGCGGGGGTGGAGTGGGTGGAGTGTTGGTTGACGATGGTCTGAGCACAATCGTTCTGAACCTGGAAGTGAACAGCTTTTGAGTACCATTCATCAACTTTCGTGGGGACCGTGTCCATGGAGAGGATGCGGTGGGAAAGGGAAGGGGGAATGCCAGCAGCAAAGTAGTTGATCCGGACATTCTGATCAGTGATGCCCAAGAGGGTGACATTGTTTCTAAACTCAGCAATATGCCAAGTGAGTTCGGAACTGTAAGATCTGTTTTTCTTAGGAATGAGGTGTTCCGAATGAAGCCAGTTGATGGCCTGATTCTTGGTGTCCTGGTGCTCGAAAGTGCTCTTAAATTTGACGAGGAAGTCGGCAAACATCACGAAGGAGTTGGCGGTGATGGCTTCCTTCTGGAAGGTAGAGGCCCAGATGGTGGCTGAGCTCTTTTTCATGTAGAACAAGGCATAGGCGACCTTCTTGTTGTCGTCATCATAAATGGCCTTGTTTATGAGGAGGTAGGTGTGGACGGTGGATAGCCAGGATATGACATCGGCGTAAGAGCCATCAAAGTCATCGGGGGTTCCCAGACAGAGTTCAGTGGGTCTGGCTATCATGGCGACTTGGGCTGGGGGTGGGAGCAGGGTAAATGCTGGTTGGCAATTGACTGGGGTTGGGGATGGTGGGGTGGGTACTCTGGGGATACTAAGTGCCACAGAGAGTCGATGGGCGAGTTCTAGGTCCTCAGGTTGTTGAGGGATGACGAGGTCTTTGTCAGTGTTGATGGGGTTCTCCGAAGAGGGTTTGTCAGTGTCCAACGAGTCAAGGGTTTCCCTCCGTGATGCGAGGTTGGGGTAGAGTCTGGGGTTTCTGGGGCATTAATGGGCAATGGTGGAGGCTTATATGATGATAGCCGATCAAGGGAGATCTTAGACCTTTTGTTATGCTCGATGTGGTCAAGCATAGGCCTGCAGAGGTTCGTGGGCTTACTGTTGCTATACAGCTGACAGGACAAGGGGGCCTGATGAGGGGGTTCCTTGACAGGGAGGCTAAGGCCGGCGTAAGACTAACATCGGGTCAAAGGGGATCCACTCAAGGGTCTTCCTTGGCAGAGGTTCTGGGGACCATTGAGGACCGAGGGATCAACAGGTCTTGGGGACATCGCAGGACTAGCGACGGATTGAGGGTTCGAAGTGAGTGTCCACTCAACAGTAGGACAAGGATTGGGGGACCCGAGAGCAACTCCAAGATACTAGGTAAATTGCAGGAGGTCTAAGATAGCGAATACACCTGAGTGTCAAAGGTTTATATATGCGAGCTAAATGGTTAAGGGTAGGTCAATGGAAGACAGTGAGTTAGCAATAGAAAGTGATGGAATTGCGAAGAAGCTGAGTCACTACGGAGTGGATGCGATGGCATTGGATAAGTGTTGATAATACAACTGCGGATGAGTCATGCTAAATAAGTAAGCGGTATTGCAAAGACAATGGTAAAAGAAAGGACCCAAGCGGAAATTGAACAGTGAGGGTTGAGGTCCTTTGGTGTACAGAGTAAGTGAGATAGGAAAAAGAAAGAGGGGCCCAGTGAATCATAACACTTCACAAAGTTGACTTGAACCAATACAAAACCCATTTCCAACAGTTCAAGCCCTCTCCTCGACCTCCTCACCATGTCCAAGTAGACTCTGTCTATGATGGACGCCTTTACAAATACCTCAATTATGAGATGGAACCCCAGTACCTCCACCGCACTCGTGACAACTACACCATCAACCGCATCATCTGATGTGGCTATCATTTCATCCCCAAGGGCAACTCTCTCATCACCAAACTCACAAACTCTATGGAGTTGGCCATGGCTGCTGAGAAAGCCAAACCCAAGGTCACCCTCCCCCCTGAATACTCTGACTTTGCCTCTGTCTTCTCAAAGGAAGCTATGGATCATGTACCCCTCTCATGCCCCTATGATCATGAGATCAACCTCGACGAATCTTTCACACCCAAGGTTGGAAAGATTTACCCCCTCTCCCCAGACAAGCGCAAGGCTACGGAAACCTTCCTCAACGAGAATCTTGCTTCAGGCAAGATATGCCCCTCGAACTCCCCCCAAGCCTCCCCATTCTTCTTTGTCAAAAAGAAGGATGGTGGACTTTGTCCATGCCAGGACTACAGGTATCTCAATGAACATACAGTTCACAATGCCTACCCCCTTCTCTTAGTCTCTGACCTCATCGACAAACTCTGTGATGCCAAGGTCTTTATGAAGTTCGATGTTCGATGGGGCTATAACAACGTCTGAATCAAAGATGGACATCAATGGAAAGCTGCCTTTATTATCCATAAAGGACTCTTCAAACCGACCATGATGTTCTTCGGTCTCACCAACTTCCCTGCCATCTTCCAAAGGTTCATGAATGACTCCTTCCACAATATGATCACCAAAGGATGGCTCATCATCTACATGAATGATCTTCTCATCTTCTCCCCTGATGAGAAAACCCACACTGAACGAACCAAGCATGTCCTCCAGCGAATGAGGGAACTCAACCTTCACCTCAAACTCGAGAAATGCAACTTTGCTTCCAAAGAAGTTGAATACGTAGAAATAATCGTTAAACCTGGTCAACTTGCCATGGACCCCGTCAAACTTGATGGGATTGCGTCCTGGCCTACCCCAGAGAAACTTCGCGATGTCTGCTCCTTCCTCAGCTTCGCCAACTTCTATTTTCGCTTCATCCCAGACTACTCCTCTGTCACCCACCCCCTTATCGATCTTATCAAGAAAACCACTCCCTGGGCCTGGTCCCCTGAATGTCAGAAGTCCTTTGACCATCTCAAAGAACTCTTCCTTGCTTGCCCCATCCTCCAACTCCCCAACTTCTCTGCTCCATTTGCTATTGCAATGGATGCCTCCAAGTTTGCCTCTGGTGCCATCCTCCTCCAGACAGATATCAATGGGGATTGGCATCCTTGTTCCTATCTCTCCCAGTCGTTCTCACCAGCAGAATGAAACTACGACATCTATGATCGGGAACTCCTTGTTATTATGTGAGCCCTGAAATCCTGGTGCCATTACCTCCATGGCAACTCCCACCCAGTCCAAGTCTTTACAGACCACAAAAACCTGACTTATTTCTGGTCAGCACAGAACCTCAATCACTGACAAGCCCGTTTGCTCCTCGACCTCACAGATTTCGATCTGACCATGATCCATGTCCTGGGTAAACTCCTTGCCGGCCCAGACACCCTCTCTCACTGCCCGGATCACCTCCCCTCAGAGGATGCTGACAATGAGGGAGTCACTCTCCTTCCCCCATCCTTGTTTGTTAATGTCGTTGATGCCATGCTCCAGGAGCACATCTCATCTCATTCCAAGATGGACCCCTTCGTCCTCAAGGCCCTCCAATCCCTTGATGGAACTATTCCCCCTGCCTTTCAATCTCGACTCTCTGACTGGCAGTACCAAGATGGCATCCTTACTTTCCAAGGACGCATCTACATTCCCCCTGATGAATTCCTCTGGCGCTCCATCCTCCAGTGCTGCCATGACCATGAGACCACTGGTCACCCCAGTTATCTTAAAACTTGCCAGCTTGTCACCACTGAGTTTTGGTGGCTGGGCCTTGCTCAATATGTATGAAAGTATGTCAAAGGTTGTGCCTCGTGCCAGCAATACAAGACCAACACCCACCCCACTGTCCCTCCACTCACCCCCATCCGATCCACCTGCACTCGCCCCTTCCAGCAGATCTTGTGCAATCTGATCACTGACCTCCCCAAGTCCTCAGGCTTCGATACTCTCTTGGTTGTGGTCGACCATGGCCTTACTAAGGGGGTAATTTTGTGCCCAACTAAGAAAACCATCATCACCAAAGGGGTCACAGCCCTCTTTTTCCACAAAGTCTTCCTCCAATTCGGTCTCTATGACAGAATTATCTCTGACCAAGGCCCTCAGTTTGCCTCTGCCTTTGCCAAAGTGTTGGGACAAGCTCTCAACTATTTCCTCGTGCTCTCCACCATGTACCACCCCCAGACTAATGGTGAAACCAAACGGGTTAACCAGGAAGTCGAGACCCACCTCCACATCTTCTGCGGAAGTAACCCCACCACATGGTCCAAACTCATTCCCCACGCTGAGTTCACTCACAATCACCGACCCCACTCTGTCACCAGACAGACCCTGTTCTATCTCATGATGGGATATGAACCCTGTGCCCTTCCCTTGGTCATCACCGACTCCAACATCCCTGCCATTGAGGACCACCTCAAGTCCCTCGTTGCCGCTCACAATGAAGCTCTCGCTGCCCATGAACTCGCTCGCCAGGATATGGCATCACGAAACCACTGCTCCTTCACCCCTTTCACCAAGGGAACCAAGGTCTGGCTCAAAGCCAGGAATCTCAAATGCTCTGTTGTCAACCTGAAGTTCACCCCGAAACATGAAGGATCCTTTACCATCATTAAGGTGCTATCTCCTATTACCTACGAACTGCGCCTCCCATTATCATGGAAAATCCACCCAGTGTTCCATGTGTCCCTCTTATCCCCCTACCGTGAAAATCCCGTTCACAGGCCAAACTACCCCTTCCCACCACCTGACCTTATTGATGGACATGAAGAATATGAAATCGAGAAAATCATCCACCATCATGGACCTCCATCCTCCTGTTCCTTCCTAATCTGATGGAAGGGATATACCACCGAAGAAGATTCCTGGGAACCTGAATGGAACCTACAGAACTCTGGTCCCCTCCTCCATGACTATAAATGTCATCACTCGATTTCCTCCATCACAAACCAAACCACACCCCTTACAATCATGTCCATCACCCTCTCTGCATCCTCTCCCATCCCCAGTGACACTCCCTCTGACGTCACTGAAGCTGGCTGGTCTATCATCACCCCCACCAACAACCCCCTTCTGGCCAACGATCCACCCAGCGCCGTATCCCCCCTCTCTGATCCAATGCCTCTGTAATGACACAGAAGGTACCCCCTTTGCCTGGCCTGGCTTCAGCTGGATCCACCCCAAACCCCTTGTCCCCACTACTATACCTATTCCCCTCGCCCAACAAATCTCCAACTGCCCTACATGCCTCCTATTGTCCATTCCCCCCGCTGCCCTACCCAACCACTCTACACCCCTCGACAAGGACCTTGCCACTTTCATCACCACTGAACTCCAAGACTCCAGTCTCACCATGGTGCTTGATGCCCACATGAAACCCCACTCCCCATTTGCCCTTATGTATTATCTCTTTTTGATGAACTCCCGTATCACTGTCTCTGCTGCCACCCCCACCATCTTTGCCGCTCAAGCACTGGCCAACCTCCACATCCGTTGTCTCCACCAGACCCTGGAACATGACCTCGTCCAACTAATGCACCAGTTGGACATGACAGACTTCATCATCGACATCAATCGATATCTCCAAAACCTTGCCACTACTGGCAATGACCATATCTCCACCCCATCCGCATCCTCTGAACCACTCTCTACCCAAGAAGTCACTGCCCTAGATTGTGCTGATGACTACTGGGCCGGTAACCAAGAAGTATGGTCCCTTCTTCCCAACCACCCTCGCTATCATGAGGCATGTTATCAATGCCATTGCCTCAGGCATCGCCGTCCCCTATGCCCTTTCTATCAATGTCCCATCTGCCACAGGCAGTCCCTGGGACATCCCCAACGTGCTTGCCCCATGCACCCATGTACCTCTCATGCGTTTGCATCTTTCTCATCGGACTCGTCTATGTACCAGTCCCCCCACTCCTCGTGCTCCTCCTCCTCATGCTGTGGCCATCCTATCCCATCCAGATAATGCCCCAATGTCCAGATCCCTTGTCAGGTCCCCACTCCCCCTCCTTCTCTGCCAGCAGTGGATGACTATGAGTTCTTTGTCAGCACCGAAGCTGACAACAATGAAACTGGGTCCTGTTGTGGTGACTACTAAAGGTTTCGTCACAGTCTCACCCATACAACGGGGGTAATGTTATGATTCATTGGGCTCCTCTTTTTTTTTCCCTATCCATAACTCATTACATGTACCAAAGGATCTTAACCCTCACTGTTCAAGCCCCACTTGGGTCCTTTTCTTTTACCAACACTTTCCCATTTCCGCTTACTTATTTAGCATGACTCATCCACAGTTGTATTACCAACCTTTGTCCAATGCCATTGCATTCATTCTGTAGTGACTCAGCTTCTTTGCAATTTCATTGCTTTCTACTGCTGACTCACCTTCTTCTTTTACCTATTCTTAACCATTTGGCTCGCGTATATAAACCCTCAATACTCAGGTGTATTCGCTATCTTAGACCTCCTGTAATTTACCTAGTATCTTGGAGTTGCTCTTGGGTCCCCCAGTCCTTGTCATACTGTTGAGTGGACACTCCCTTTGAACCCTCGATCTGTCGCTAGCCCTGCGACATCCCTAGACCCATTGATCCCTCAGTCCTCAATGGTCCCCAGAACCTCTGCCAAGGAAGACCCTTGAGTGGACCCCCCCTTCAACCCAATGTTAGTCTTACACCGGCCTTAGCCTTCCTGTCAAGGAACCCCCTCATCAGGCCCCTTTGTTCTGTCAGCTGCATAGCAACAGTAAGCCTTGAATCACTGCAGGCCTATGCTTGACCATGTCAAGCATAACAGGTTGTCCTTGATTTCCTCTAATGTCTCTTTTCCTTGAATTCCATGCATGTGGGACCATTTTTAGTCTTTACCAGTGATAAATCACAAAGATCAGTGTGATGTAAGTGCCAACTAGTGCAAGTATGTGGGACTAGACATACATTGAATCTGGGGTTACATCCAATACCACTTGCATGGAGCTCCCCTGGGATAACTGAAAATATACTAAGTGTGGCAAAGTGGGCAAAGAAACAAGAGTGTTGCCAACAAAGCAGTTTCTTGATATATATACATAAATTATTATTATCCTCCCAGGACATACCTGAATAATCAACTACACATACCAGGAACAAAAAAATTGTGATAATCTTATATCTTTTTAAAAACTTTCTGTCTTTGATGCTGTTGCTGTAGAAATGAAGAAGCAGACCAGTTGTGCAATATTGATGACTTACAAGGGAGTGCTCATCTCAAGTAGTTAGGCTCTACATGCAATGTGATGGACTCATTGCAGAGGAAACAATAGTAATCACATATGTATATATGTGATCAATTGCTTGATAACCTGCACAGTAAAACATAGCTCATCTGTAATGTTTAGAAGTCCAGTCCAGTTTGGGTTTTTTTGTCTTTTTTTTTTTGAAAAATCAGACTGCAACTGGTCTTTGGATTTTCCCCAAGTCAAAAAAACCAGACTGAACTACTTGAGACCAGTTCTATCAGTCTTTTTTTATCACTCCAGGTCTGTTTGGGTCTGTTTTCCCCAATTTAGTAATTTCAGGGCAATAACAAGTGGTGCTCACTTAGCTTTGCAAAACATTACATAAATCAGTTATGATTTGATGAAGATAAGACCAATTTATTAAATCAAATCACTGATCCATAAGATAATATTATTTTGCACTTCTTCAAATGTGTGGCATACTCTTAGCTTTGATGAGATAAAATGTGCATTGGATGCATGGCATTATGCAGGCTTCTACCCATCTGCTTGCTAGAGAGGTTGAGAGTATTATCTTAGTGGTGCAGGGTACTCTGAGTGGCTGTGACACAATTGAAACTCAATGCAATTTTAATTCCTCAATCTCTTCAGTAGCAGCTGGAACATAACATTTGTAAACATGCTCAGCCATAGGCCAGAACATCCCAGCTAAGCAGAGGAGTCTGAAAAAAAAGTAAAAAGTCATGAAATAAAACAAGAATTGATAGTCAGATAAATCACTATTGTTTATTGACACATGATGCACTACTAAGCATTGTCACTTAATAATGTCATAGTTTGATATGGGCTGACATACAGTCTTGCCTTCCTGAGTCTGATTCAGGGCTTCTTTCCAGAATCTATAAGAAGGCCAAGCTCATCTTCAAAAAAATGTCATGTTTTTGGCAGCTCAAGATTTCTGAGGCAATTCTAAAGCAAGACCAGAATATTGTGTGCATTTCTGAAACTGAAATGGGCAAGACACTCACATTCTGGTTACCACTGCAATTTTTCCCAATGGGGATCTAAATTGTCATTACCCTGCTCAACCAACTTGGTCAAAAGAATGTCGACTCACAAAGGCTGGAATTTCAAGCATTGCCATCAATGCCAAAAGTGCTACTTGGAACAATTTTCAGGTATGTATGCTATTTCAATAAAGCAATTAAAAAATTTACAGGCAATCTACTAATCAGAATATTGAAAATCTCAAGTACTGAGTGATTAGTCAGTGCAAAACAGGACAACACTGACTGCATGGGATGCCCACACATATACTGAGCTGACTACTAGGTTTTCAAGGATATCTCAGATTTGCTATATTATTGTATGCACATTACTATGCACTCAAGCCTCAGAGAACTAAACAACCATTTCAGCTAATGAGGTGTTGAATTTGGACAATGAAGGAGAAAACTTGCTCAGCAAGCAACAATGGGGCAAGAGTTTTGGTTCTTCTGAAGGTGCAAGTGCCAATCACAAGGGTACATGACATGACCAAAAGTACTTTGACTGGTAGAGCACTGCAGCCTCACTTCCGCATGGATTACTAGTGATCTGACACAGTGTGGTGATCTGATATTTCATAGTACATGTCCTGTTGGGGCTGAACCAAGTACTTGTCACATTTTAATTTCAGTTACTACCGAGGGTCATTCCGGCAAACATTCAAATTGTTAGGAATCTTTATTTCACTTATCTTTTTCGCCTTCACATGATGCTTACATATGATCCCATGTGACTTCATGACTCATTCCATATCACATGGTGACAATGCTTCTACACCTACCCTACATAGTGGTCTGTGCACCAAACCTCATGTATATAAGGTGGGACTTCAGCATAGGAAGCCTCCATCTTCAGTTTATTCATTGTTTTACCAAGTAACCCAAAAGGGCAACCTAAGGGCCTTTCTAGAAGTCCTGATATAAAACTGAAGATCTCCCTCCTTACCTTGCCCGATGTCTATGTTGCTCGAACCTCACTCCTCGCGTCATCAATGCCTCGTCGACATCACCTCTTCCTCACCAACACTTGCTATGTCACTCACGCTCACTGCTGTATTGTGCCAGCCAATGCTTCGTCGCCACCTATCCCTTCCTGCTTCACATCAAGCCCTCTGCATGTCTGAGTCACTGAGTTATCATGCTGGCACAAGAGTGGAGGAATCACTCTAGGAGGACTTCTCACCCACCTTACTGGCTACCTATGCCAGTCCTCACTGTATACACTAGGTATATCTATCACTGCATCGAATGCGTGTGTGTGGTGTTCTTTCTGATACTCAAATTCATCCAAATCATCTTTCGCTGGATACTATCTGCGACCTCTACCTGACCTTTGCATGCATCACCGAAGTCATCATCATCACTGTACTCCTCATCTACCTGAGAATCATGTATCACATTCTCACAATTGCACCAGAGCAGATTCTGCCTGTGCCGCCCCCTCCCCAACAACCCTTGCGCTTCACAGCAGACGCTTGAGATTCCAATGAAGAAACAGTCGTCAACCCCAATTCAACCCCATGCCAACCTTTTATCCACTTCTCAGACGAGGAGTTCGAACCCAACGAACTACTCATCCGAGCCTTCATCGCCAATGCAGACCAAGTCTCTCATCCACACCGAGAAAGCTCTGAAAACCCTGTTCGTACTATCTGGAGGAATTGTACCCCCACCAGATAGCTCACCATGGCTCGCACCACTTGTCACAAGTCCGCTTACCATCACTGTCCGGAGTGCCTGCTTCTATCAGTGGTATCCAATCCTCATCCCCACCAATGACATCAGTGAGGAATTCTTGCAGGTATCACACATCGAAGGAACAAGAAACGAGCAACTCGTCTACGCCCTTTTCTCATCACCTATCGACATTACAAGATAGGACAACCCCTGCTGCATGCTTATAAAGAACTTTGATACAATCCTACCCAAGTATCCCAGTGTTAGGACTGTTGTTCACAGAAGCCGAAATTTACGAGGATAAGGAATAAAGCAAAGAAAAGTTTTTATTTTCAGAAATGTCTGGATCAGCCATGGCAGGACCTGCAGTTCCATTCCCCCACATCTATACTGATGCAAAAGACTTCAAGGAGTTCCACATGCAATACCTGGACTTCTTGGAACATGAGAAAGTGACGCCGGGAATGCAACTAGCACCGACCATGCCAGACCCAGATACTATCCCGGTTACGCCAAGATGAACAAAGGCACCCTCCAACCCGCTCAATATGGCAATGCTGATACCTCTTAGAAAGTCTGTCATCCAGAAACTGCCCGCTTACAATGGCAATAAGGATATCTATATTCAATGGATGGCCCAGTTCACCAACTACTGCCGAGGGTTTCCGTGAAAGCCAACCAATGAAGAATGTATCCAGATAACCCTGGGATTCTTCACTGAAGGGACTGCAGCCAAATTCGCAACCCTATACATCACTGACACCTCGAATGATGAATCCCAGTCATACGAAGACTTCACAATGCTCTTAGAGCAGCAATTGAAACCTGTCTACACGGTCACACATGCAGAAAACGATTTTCACGAACTCAAACAAGGATGATCAACAATTGAGGAATTTATCACGAAAAGTCGTCAACTCATGATACACGCCGAATACTCGGAGATATTCCAAGGCAGACAACTAGTCCAACTCCTTCGACAAAACACCAAACCAGATTTTGTCAAACAAGTCCTATGCACCGATTGAGATGCAAGTACCACTCATAACAAGAACTACAAGTACTGGTGTCGCACCCTAATTGAGGCAGGACAAATTCTCGATGAGATCGTGGAGCACAAGAAGAAGATTGCGCCTACCATGCGATGGATTCCCAAGCCTATGATTCGACTCCCGCAAGCAGCACCACTGCCTATCGAACCCAACACACCAGGCACCTTCTCAGGTGCCAGCATATCAATGGATCTATTAAAGGCAAAATCAAAAGGCACCTGCTTCAAATGTGCCAAAGAAGGAAAGAATGCACCATGGCCGTGTGCTGTTCATACCCCAACTGGCCTCAAAACGACAAAGGTTTGCGGAATCACCATCAAATACAAGGACCTCGAAGATCTCAAGCATGTGCTCGAAGAAGTCGAGGAAATGGATTTTGTAGAAGAGGACGAGGATTGAGATCACCTCGCCCTCAAGGTATGATTCAACTTAGAACTTGTAAACATTGTCATAGACACACAGCAGGAAGCATTCCAGGCTTAAAGCCAAAGGATGGTGCGGTGGGGCCATTAAAACCCGTGCTTAATTCTTCCTTTGCTACTAACAAGTTCTCTGTTTTATCTGTAGATGAGATCTCACCCGAGTCCTCAAACGACTCACCCCCCTTCATGACACTGGTTTGGCCAAAGACCAATGAACATCCAGGAAACTGTCAGCTAAGCAACAGCCAAATGTACCTTCACCCCTATTGGGTGTTACAGCCTCTGATCCATCCGGGGATCATGCAATCAAGCGACAGCTGAATCGGACTACTAGCAGTCAAGTAACCAAATCCTTCCATGAGTGAAAAGTATCGATCCTCACAAAAGACAATCGTTCCTGAATGGAGACCATAAAACCCTGGTCTCCTCAGTGGATCAAACAAATTGTGAATATTACCCCTGATGATCGACTAGAGCATCATCTCCAGGCCTTTGTCCACGACTCAAGATGTTCTGAGGTTGATGCTGAGCTAATTGCTCACCTCCGGGACGCATCTCACGATGCTGCAGAGTTCATGCTCCTCGAACTCTCGCAGAAACCCCGTTATGTCAATAAGAAACCTTCACCAAATGTGTTCAAAGTAACTGCCCTTATTGCAACCCCCAGTGGTAATAACATCCCAGTAACCACTCTCCTGGACTCTGGATGCATGGTGTTGGCAATCGATAGACACTTTGTCAAACATCACCAATTACTACAGGAGCCACTACCACGCCCCATACCAGTCTACAATGCTGACGGAACAAAGAACAAAGGAGGATCAATCATGCATTATGTCAATCTTGAACTTAAGATCGACGATCACATCTCACAAATCCCCTTTTCGGTCACCACTCTGTCATCACAAGCCATGTTTCTAGGCTTTGACTGGCTATGGCAATACAACCCCTGTATTGACTGGCAAATCAAAAACATGACATTCCCTGAGACTCATCTGTTATGGAAATATGATGAGCTTGACTCCAATGATCGACTTTTCCAAGTCGAAAATAAATACATAGCCACACTCACTACCAATCTTGCTCCCACTGCCAATAAGAAAAAGCAAGACAATACCTTCAAAGATGTAGTCCCCAGTCACTACCACAAATTCAGGGATGTCTTTGCAAAAGAAAACTTTGACAAGCTACCCCCACGGAGACAATGAGATCATGCTGTTGAGTTGAAACCAGGTGAACACAAGGTCAACTGCAAAACCTACCCCCTGTCTTTCAAGGAACAGAAGGAGTTAGATGCTTTCCTTGAAGAAAACCTATCAACTGGAAGGATTCGCCCATCCAAGTCTCCCTTCGCGTCACCCTTCTTCTTTGTCAAAAAGAAGGATGGAAAACTTCGCCCCATGCAGGACTATCATCACCTCAATGACATTACCATCAAAAACTGATATCCACTCCTGCTCATAGAGGAAATCACACAGAAGCTATGAAAAGCCAAGTACTTCTCAAAGATGGATATCCATTGGGGTTACAACAATGTCCGCATGAAAGAAGGCGACAAATGGAAGGCTGCCTTTAGGACTAATTGGGGACTCTTCGAGCCTCTGGTGATGTTCTTTGGACTCACAAACAGTCTGGCAACCTTTCAGATGATGATGAACCATCTACTCCGCAACCTCATCAACTGCAAAGTAGTGATCATATATATGGACAACATACTCGTCTTCATCAAAAACCTTGATGAACACCATCATGTTGTCAAGGAGGTACTCGAAATCCTTCATACCAACAAGCTCTCACTCAAACATACCAAGTGTGTGTTATATGTGTGCAACATTCAGCCTCAATCCAGTGTCTCCTTTAAGAGGCAAGACAAAGTTCTATAGAGGTCCGGTAATAGTTGCTCTGCTGAGGCTCGATACTCAGACAGGAGAGACTAAACACTGCATATAATTGTGCTGATTTAGCTAGGGAGTACAATTGACTAGCGACTAGTTATACAGCCCCAAGTAACCAATAGGAAGGAAGCAGAACTCCATAAGCTAAAAAGGGGAGAGACAACAAAATAGTGGTAAGACAGTATACATGGCCCATGCAACACAAGGAGGAGATCGGGGAATGAGATCTCAGAAGAATGAGATCAGGAGAAAGGGTCCATAAAGGAGAAGAGAGAAGTATGTACTACCAAGGGAAATCTTCATCGGAGATAAGCAGAATGATTATGGCATTATCTAAAGTGTAGTCCAAAGGGAACATTGTCCATAGTGAGGCCTCAGGGAGGTATTTGTATAAGTCCACCGGACTTGTAACATTACCTCCTTCATAAGCTTGAAGAGCCTCTTCAAACCCAATCTCCTCCAGTGGAGTCTCCGTCGTTGTAGATGACATTATTGTCATTGTTGTCCTCCGGTCCGACACATTCGGAGAAAGTGTGTCCTTTGCCATGACAAGTGGCACATCTGTTGTCAGGGCAGTCTCGTTGGATGTGTCCAGGTTTGTAGACATGACAGAAGGGACATTGATAAATGGGACAATGGTGTCGGAGGTGAGAGGTGCTTCCACATTGGAAACAAGTAAGTCAGCCATTTTGCTTGGAGCATCAGGATGGTCCGGGAATGGGAAGGGGGTCGGGGCTCGGGGTTTTCTCTCTGGCCTTTTCCTTCCCTTTAAGATTGTGCTTCTTTTCAGATTGGCCCTCTTTCTCCCAACCTCTCGGACTTGCGCGAGCTTCTTGAATAGGCTTTGACCTATCTGATGGTATGGGATGGACTGGGGTGGTTTGGGGAAGGGAGGTCACAGCCAAGCTTTTGGCCATTTGTAGAGCTGTTTCCCTAATTCTCCTCTCGGCCATGGTGATTCCTCTGAGAATTGGTCCACACAATCCCATGATGGGAGGGAGGGGGGGTTCCTGGCATGGTGGGCCCTGTTAAAATGCTTGATGATGGAGGCAACTGCAGGGGATACAATAGATTCATCCCAGGGGGAGTTGGCAAGGTAATCTCTTCCTTGGGTTTCGGTAAGGGCTTGGAGGATAGGTCGGAGATAGGAAGCCATTGCGAGTCGGGAAAAGGTATTGATGAGTTGAAAGACTCCCACATCGGCCAAGAGTTGGGCCACCTGAATTCTTGCCTCGGCAAGGGAATGTTTGATGGCATAATCCATGGAGTTGGGTAGGGTAGGGTTGGATCGAGCTTATGTTATGATATGCTGGGCTCCTCTTTCTTTTCCTTATCTCACTTACCCTGTACACCAAAGAACCTTGACCTTCCCTGTTCAAGCCCCACTTGGGCCCTTTCTTTTACCATTGTCTTTGCAATACTGCTTACTTATTTAGCGTGACTCATCTGCAGTTGTATCACCAATACTTATCCGATGCATCGCATCCACTCCGTAGTGACTCAGATTCTTCGCAATTCCATCACTTTCTATCACTGACTCACCTTCTTCCATTGACCTACCCTTAACCATTCAGCTTGCATATATAAACCTTCGACACTCAGGTGTATTGGCTATCTTAGACCTCCTGCAATTTACCTAGTATCTTGGAGTTGCTCTCGGGTCCCCCAGTCCTCGTCCTACTGTTGAGTGGACACTCCCTCTGAACCCTTGATCCGTTGCTAGTCTTGCAACGTCCCCAAGACCCGTTGACCCCTCAGTCCTCAATGGTCCCCAGAACATCTGCCAAGGAAGACTCTTGAGCGGACCCCCTTTGACCTGACGTTAGTCTTACGCCGGCCTTAGCCTCCCTGTCAAGGAACCCTCTCATCAGGCCCCCTTGTCCTGTCTGCTGTATAGCGGTAGTAAGCCCTCGAACCTCTGCAGGCCTATGCTTGACCACATCGAGCGTAACAAAAGGTCTAAGATCTCCCTTGATTGGCTATCATTGTATAAGCCTCCACCATTGCCCACCAAGGCCCCAGAAACCCTAGACCCTACCCCAACCTCGCATTGTGGAGGGAAACCCTTGACTCATCAGACACTGACGAACCCTCTTCAGAGAACTCCACCAACACTGACGAAGACCTCATCATTCCTTAACAACCTGAGGACCTAGAACTTGCCCATTGACTCTCTGCGGCACTTAGTATCCCCAGAGTACCCACCCCACCATCTCCAACCCCAGTCAATCACCAACTGGCATTCACCCTGCCCCCACCCCCAGCCCAAGTCACCATGACGACCAAACCCACTGAACTCTGTCTCAGAGCCCCCGATGCCTTTGATGGCTCTTACGCCAATGCCATGCCCTGGCTATCCTCTATCTGGACCTACCTCATCATAAACAAGGCCGTTTATGATGACAACAATAAGAAAATCACCTACGCCCTGTCCTACATGAAAAAGGGCTCAGCTGCCATCTGAGCCTCTATCTTCCCAGAGGAAGCCATTGCTGCCAACTCCTTCAGAACATTCACTGACTTCCTCACCAAATTCAAGGGTGCCTTCGAGCACCAGGATATCAAGAATCAAGCCATCAACTGGCTTCATTCGGAGTGCCTTGTCCCTAAGAAAAATGGATCTTATGATCCTGAACTCACTTGGCATATCGCTGAGTTGTCCTGATCAACTACTTCGCCACTGGCATTCCCCCTCCCCTCTCCCACCGCATCCTCTCCATGGACATGGTCCCCTCTAAGATTGACAAATGGTACTCAAAAGCCATTCATTTCCAAGTCCAGAGCAATCATGCTCAAACCATCATTAACCAACACTGTATCCACTCCACCCCCGCATACCAGTCCTACCAGACCCCCTCCACCTCCTCCCCTTCCCAGAAAAACCGCGATCCCGATGCCATGGACGTTGACGCGGTCAATGTCCCCAGACCCCCCAAGCTAACTCCTGAAGAGCAGGAGTGATGCTTCAAAGAAGGACGCTGCTTATGCTGCAGGCAAAAAGGCCACCACACTGACGCTTGTGGAAAGTATCCAAAGGAACCTTGTAAGACTTCAGTCAAACGAGTTGAACAGGTCGACAACGACCTCCCCAAACTCCAGACCTGTGATGACGACGATGACGACAATCTCACAGTTCATCATGTCCAATTCACCCTTCCCCCCAAGAAGGATTTTTAGAACGGAGACCTCGACCGACGCGGGACTCTCCTAAAATACAACGTGTAACTGTACCTTCACACACATTGAAGACCGTCGACACCCGCGCCCTCATCAATAGTGGCACCGACATCTCTTGCATCAATTGGGGCTTTGTCTGCAAAAACAAGCTCCCCACCACCCGACTCCCCTCCCCCCTCAACGTCACCAATTTCAACCAGGGACCCACGGATAAAGGAGGAGTTCGCTTCACTACCAAACTCTTTATTCACATTGAAGGACTCGCTCACAAAGTCCTATTCTATGTCATGGATTGCGGTCGACAAAACCTCATCCTCGGCCTCTCATGGTTGAAAGCCGTCAACCCCACCATCGACTGGTTCAGCCAGACTCTCTCCATTAACAAGTCTACTGACCAATCCAAGGAGCTCTACATGCTCCACAAAGTTGACTTGAACCAATACGAAACACGTTTCCAACAGTTCAAGCCCTCCCCTCGACCCCCTTGCCACGTCCAAGTGGACTCTGTCTACGACAGACGTCTCTACAAATATCTCAACTACGAGACGGAACCACAATGCCTTCGCCATGCTCATGACAACTACACCGTCAACCGCATCATCCGATGTGGTTATCACTTCATTCCCAAGGGCGACCCCCTCATCACCAAACTCATGAACTCTATCGAGTTGGCCATGGCTGCCGAAAAAGCCAAACCCAAGGTCACCCTCCCCCCAAAATACTCTGACTTTGCCTCTGTCTTCTCGAAAGAAGCCACAGACCATGTATCTCCCTCACAACCTTACAATCATAAGATCAACCTTGATGAATCTTTCACGCCCAAGGTCAGAAAGATTTACCCCCTCTTCCCAGACGAGCGCAAGGCCACGGAAACCTTCCTCGATGAAAATCTTGCTTCGGGCAAGATATGCCCCTCGAACTCCCCCCAAGCTTCGCCATTCTTCTTCGTCAAAAAGAAAGATGGTGGGCTCCGTCCATGCCAGGACTATAGGTACCCCAATGAACATACTGTTTGTGACACCTATCCTCTTCCCTTAGTCTCCGACCTCGTCGACAAACTCCATGATGCCAAGGTCTTCACGAAGTTCGATGTTCGATGGAGCTACAACAATGTCTGAATCAAAGACAGACACCAATGGAAAGCTGCCTTTATTACCCATAAAGAACTCTTTGAACCGACCATAATGTTCTTCGGTCTCATCAACTCCCCCGCCACCTTCCAAAGGTTCATAAATGACTCCTTCCGTGATATGATCACCGAAGGATGGCTCGTCATTTACATGGATGATCTTCTCATCATCTCTCCCGATGAGAAAACCCATGCTGAATGAACCAAGCGTGTCCTCCAGCACATGAAGGAACTCGACCTTCACCTCAAACTTGAGAAATGCAACTTCACCACTAAAGAAGTTGAATACCTCAGAATGATCATTAAATCAGGTCAACTTGCCATGGACCCCATCAAGCTTGATGGGATTGCATCCTGGCCCACCCCAGAAAAACTTCGCAATGTCCACTCCTTCCTCAGCTTCACCAACTTCTATTGGCGATTTATCCCCAATTATTTCTCAGTTGCCCGCCCCCTCATCGATCTCACTAAGAAAACCACTCCCTGAGCCTGGTCCCCTGAATGCCAGAAGTCCTTTGATTGCCTCAAGGAACTCTTTCTCGCACGCCCAGTCCTCCAACTCCCCAACCTCTCCACTCTGTTCGCTATTGCAACGGATGCTTCCAAGTTCACCTCAGATGCAATCCTCCTCCAGACAGATACCAATGGAGATTGGCACCCCTATTCCTATCTCTCCCAATCATTCTCACCAGCAGAACAAAACTATGATATCTATGATCGGGAACTCCTCGCTATCATGTGAGCCCTGAAATCCTGGTGCCATTATCTCCATGGCAGCTCCTATCTGGTCCAAGTCTTTACGAACCACAAGAACCTGACCTACTTCCGGTCAGCACAGAACCTCAACTGCCGACAAGCCTGTTGGCTCCTCGACCTTGCATATTTTGATCTGACCATGATCCACATCCCCAGTAAACTCCTTGCCAGTCCCGATGCCCTCTCCCGTCACCCCGATCTCATCCCCTCAGATGACACTGACAACGAAGGAGTCACCCTCCTCCCCCCATTCTTGTTTGTCAATGTCATCAACGCCATGCTCCAGGAGCATATCTTGTCTCATTCCAAGATGGACCCCTTCGTCCTCAAGGCCCTTCAATCCCTTGATGGAACTATTCCCCCAGCCTTTCAATCTCGCTTATCCAACTGGCAATACTGCGACGGTGTCCTTACTTTCCAAGGACGTGTTTATATTTCCCCCGATGAATCTCTCCGGCGCTCCATCCTCCAGTGCTGCCATGACCATGAGACCACTGGTCATCCTGGTTATCTCAAAACTCGTCAGTTTGTCGCCACCGAGTTTTGGTGGCCAGGCCTTGCCCAATACGTATGCAAGTACGTTGAAGGTTGTGCCTCGTGTCAACAACACAAGGCCAGCACCCACCCCACTGCACCTCCGCTCACCCCCATCCACTTCACCTGTACCCACCCCTTCCAGCAGATCTCGTGCGATCTGATCACAGACCTCCCCAAATCTGTGGGATTTGATACTCTTTTGATCATGGTTGACCATGGCCTTACTAAGGGGGTAATTCTCTGCCCTACCAAGAAAACCATCACTGCCGAAGGGGTTGCAGCCCTCTTTTTCCACAAAGTCTTCCTCCAATTCGGTCTTTACAACAGAATCATCTCAGATTGAGGCCCTCAGTTCGCCTCCGCCTTTATCAAAGCACTGGGAAAAGCCCTCAACTACTCCCTCGTGCTCTCCACCGCATACCACCCTCAGACTGATGGTGAAACTGAATGGATCAACCAGGAAGTTGAGACCTACATCCGCATCTTCTGTGGGAGTAACCCCACCACATGGTCCAAACTCATCCCCCACACTGAGTTTGCTCACAATCACTGCCCCTACTCTGTCACCGGACAGACCCCGTTCTATCTCATGATGGGATATGAACCCCGTGCCCTTCCCTCAGTTATCATCGACTCCCACATCCCTGCCATTGAGGACTGCCTCAAATCCCTCGTTGCTGCTCGCAACGAAGCCCTTGCCGCCCACGAACTCACTCGCCAAGTCATGGCATCCCGAAACCACCACTCCTTCACCCCTTTCACCAAGGGATCCAAAGTCTGGCTCAAGGCCAGAAACCTCAAATGCTCCATCATTAACCCGAAGTTTGCTCCGAAACACGAAGGACCTTTTACCATTGTCAAGGTGCTATTGCCCATTACCTATGAACTGTGCCTCCCACGATCGTGGAAAATCCACCCAGTGTTCCATGCATCCCTCCTATCACCCTATCGCGAAAACCCTGTCCATGGGCTGAACTACCCTTCCCCACCACCTGACCTCATCGATGGACACAAGGAATATGAAATCGAGACATCCGCCACCGCGGACCCCTGTCCTCCCATTCCTTCCTGATCTGATGGAAGGGATATACTGCTGAAGAAGATTCCTGGGAACCCGCACGGAACCTACGGAACTCTGCACCTCTCCTCAATGACTATAAACATCGCCATTTTGATCTCAAATCAAATCACATCCCTCATAATCATGTCCATCACCCTCTCCACACCTTCCCCTGCACCCAGCGACGTCCCCTCTGATGTCGCTGAAGCTGGCTGGTCCACTACCACTCCCGCCAACAACCTCCTTGAACTCAGCGACGCACCTATCCCGGTGCCTTCCCCCTCCCTGATCCAATGCCTCCGCAATGATGTGGAAGGCATCTCCTCTGCATGGCCCGGCTTTAGCTGGACCCACCCTGAACCCCTCATCCCCACCACCATACCCATTCCCCTCGCCCAACGAATCTCCAACTGCCCCACTTGCCTCCCATTGTCCATACCTCCTGCTGCACTACCCAACCACCCCACACCCCTCGATGATGACCTTGCCACCGCCATCGCCACTGAGCTCCAAGACTCTAGTCTCGCCATGGCACTGGATGCCCACATGGAACCCCACTCCCCCTTCGCCCTCATGTACTGTCTCTTCCTGATGAACTCCCATATCACCGTCTCCACTGCCACCCCCACCGCCTCTGCTGCTCAAGCACTGGCCAACCTCCATATTCGTCGTCTCCACCAGACCCTGGAGCACGACCTTGTCCAACTGATGCACCAGTTGGACATGACCGACTTCATTATTGACATTGATCGATACCTACAAAACCTTGCCACTACTGGCAATACCCATGTCTCCACCCCATCTGCATCCTCCAAACCACTCTCTGCACAAGAAGTCTGGTCACTTTCCCCCAACCACCCTTGCTACCATGAGGCATGTTATCAATGCCACCGCCTTGGGTACCACCGTCCCCTCTGCCCCTTCTATCAGTGTCCCATCTGCCATAGGCAATTCCCAGGACACCCCCAATGCACATGCCCCATGCACCCGCGAACACCCCATGCATTCGCCTCTTCCTCTTCAGACTCGTCTATGCACCAGTCCCCCCATTCCTCGCGCTGCGGTCATTCCATCCCACCTGGATGACACCCCAATAATTGGATCCCTCATCAGGTCCCCACTCTCCCCCTTCTCCACCAGCAGTGGATGACTATGAGTTCTTTGTCAGCTCCGAAGCTGATGACAACGAGACCGGGTCTAATCGAGGTGACTACTAAGGTTTCGTCATAGTCTCACCCATACAATGGGGGTAATGTTACAATTCATTGGGCTCCTCTTTCTTTTCCTCACTTCACTTACCATGTACACCAAAGGACCTTGACCCTTGCCATTCGAGCCCCGCTTGGGTCCTTTCTTTTTCCATTATCTTTGCAATACTGCTTACTTATTTAGCGTGACTCATCCACAGTTGTATCACCAATACTTATCCGATGCCATCGCATCTACTCTGTAGTGACTCAGCTTCTTCGTGATTCCATTGCTTTCTATTGCTGACTCACCTTCTTCCCTTGACCTACCCTTAACCACTTGACTCGTGTATATAAACCTTCGATACTCAGGTATATTTGCTATCTTAGACCTCCTGCAATTTACCTAGTATCTTGGAGTTGCTCTTGGGTCCCCCAGTCCTCATCCTACTGTTGAGTGGATGCTCCCTCTGAACCCTCGATCCATCGCTAGCCCTGCGACATCCCCAAGACCCGTTTGATCCCTCGGTCCTCAAACGGTCCTCAGAACCTCTGCCAAGAAAGACCCTTGAGCGGACCTCCTTCAACCCAATGTTAGTCTTATGCCGGCCTTAGCCTCCCTGACAAGGAATCCCCTCGTCAGGCCCCTCGTCCTGTCTGCTGTATAGTGACAGTAAGCCCTTGAACCTCT
>JBBPMJ010000252.1:0-44530 GCA_038090255.1 Austroboletus niveus
GGCTTAGTGATAGGCTGGTGGAAGGAACCCTCAAGTTTGGAGGAGGTTCTCTCATGATGTGGGGCTGCATGACTTGGCAGGGAGTTGGCTTTGCTACCAAGATTGATGGTAGGATGGATGGGGACCTTTATCTTCAAATTTTGAGGGATGAGCTTCAACAAACCCTGGAGTATTATAGTCTCAATCCTCCTGACATCATTTTTCAGCAGGACAATAACTTCAAGCATACTTGCAGAATGGTCAAGAATTGGCTGGAAGAGCAAGAATTCCAGACCATGATGTGGCCTGCACAGTCTCCAGACCTAAACCCCATTGAGCATCTCTGGGGTTGTTTCAAGAGGAGGCTTGCACAACATGAAAATCCCCCTAGTGGAATTCATGAATTGTGGGAGAAAGTTCAGATGGAATAGGAAGGGATACCAGTTGAAGAGTGTCAGAAGTTAATTGAGAGTATGCCTAGGAGAGTTTAGGCAGTGTTGAAAGCAAAAGGAGGTTATACCAAGTACTAAAATATCCATCTATTCAAAAGCTCAAAAACTCTTTTCATGTCATTGTTGTTTTATATTGCTTATATCTTGACAGTGTGTGAACCAAATCACATGACCTACGGGGTGATTTTGTAGCCAAGAATATGTACTATTTATAACTCCACCAAAGCTAAGTGAAATTCCCATGGGTTTTGGCAGTGCACTTTGCACACTGCCATTAGGGTTAGTATGGAAAAAGTTTTTGAGCTCACTGTAATGATCAAGTGTCAAAGATCAGGACATGGGCACTGTTGATGAGACTGAAGAAGGTGGAAGAGGGAGAATGGAGAGGATCAGAGGAAGAACAGGAGGAGGAATGGGATTAGAAAGTCATTGTTATGCATCAGATGTGTTGCTGGAGCTGGTACAGAATCATGTCATGATATGTATGTATGTGGATGTGATATTAAATACAAGGTGTCAAAAAAATCAGCCTATGGATCTTCAGGGCAGGGCCTTCAGAGATAATGAGCACTGGCCTCCAGAATAGCCTTGTAGCCTGGGCCACAGTCCCTCTGCAGGTAGTCACAGAAAGCACATACCTTCCCAAGATAGGTAGAGTCACTCTCATACTTCTCCTTGACAAACCTCAGTGCAAGAGGCATATTCCAGTTGGGCTTGGCTGCGAGTTCTTCAATGAGTGTGGTAACCTTGGTGTGTCTTCCTCCCTCAGTTTTGAGTACATCCTCATTTCTTCACCACTCTGCACCCCAGCGCTCCTTGAGCTCATGGGTTGAGAGATGTCCCTTCAAGCCCTCCATATACTCTGTCCACAGCTCTGTAATCACTCTGACCAGCTGATACTGATAGTAAGGCAGCCAATCACCATCTTTCTATTCTCACTTGTGAGCATCAATCCATGAGCATCTATAGCATTCAACAAGGGCTATTCACATTTCTGACTGTGAATCTGTTATACTTGTTGTAGTCATAGCATGGCCTGCAGAAGTTCAAGGGCTTATTGTTGCCATACAGCAGACAGACCTGATGAAGGGTTTCTTGACAGGGAAACTAGAGACTATCATAGGACTAACAACAGGTCAAAAGGGGGTCTGACAAGGGTCTTCCTTGACAGAGGTTCTGAGAATCATTTGAGAATCGTGAGATCAATGGGTCTAGGGACATTGCAGAACTAGTGACAGATTGAAGAGTATGAAGGGAGCATTCACTCAACAGTAGGACAAGGACTGAGGGACTGAAGGCAACCAAGATACTAGGTAGATTGCAGGAGGTCAAAGATAGTGAATACACCTGAGTACCAAAGGTTTATATATGCAAGCCAAATAGTTAAGGGTAGGCAAAAGGAAGAAAGTGAGTCAGCGATAGGAAGTGATGAAATCCTGAAGAAGCTGAGTCACTATGAATGGATGTGATGGCATTGGATAAATATTGGTAATACAACTGCAGATGAGTCACACTAAATAAGTAAGTGGTAAATGAAATGATAAGGAAAAGAAGGACTCAAGTGAGACTCAAACAGTGAGGGTCTAAGTCCTTTGGTGTACATGATGAGTAAAGGTAAGGAAAAGAAAAGAGGAGTCCAATGAATCATAACAGAATCCATAATAAACCCCTGAGGTTGGAGCTCAACAGCATGAGACTGATTGGTGATGATAGTGATAGAGGAGGAGTCCAAACCTTGCCCTGTGGCAGAGGCCATGATTGGGGATGGGCTCTGAGATGTTGGATGTGCCAGCTGAGCAAGCAAAGTGCTCTGCATGCCAAGGTGCTGTTGCACCTTGAGACGGAGTGCCTCATTCTCTGCCCACTGTGCCTGCTGCTCAAGTGACATGTTGGTGATGATTCCTTGCAGGCTGGAGATCAGGTGCTATGGCAGGTTCTGAAATGTGAGCCTTGACATTTGCTCTGCATTGGTCACCTGTTGGACTGACTTGTTATGCTTGTACAACATCCAGTCTCAGTATGTCCTCAAAGGTGACATGATGTCCTATAGAAATCCTGGGGGTTCTCTGCTGAAACTTGAGACTCAGACAGGAGTGAGACTAAACACTGTGTATAATTGTGCAGATCTAGCTGTGGAACGTACAAGATAACTAGTGGGTATTTATACAGTTTGGAACCATCTCAGAATGGAGAGCAATGGAATGGAATACATGATATGCTACAACAGCCTTGTGGATCAGTGGATAAGAAAGGGGTAACACAGGAGAATGATAGAAGGAGCGGAGGTCCATGACAAAAGTGGTTCTAGAGACACATGCCCTTAGTTAAAAAAGGGGAAGGAAAGAAGAACAGGGTAAGTCAAGAACAGGGATCTCCATATGGCCATATGGAACATAGTCTTCAGGAAATAGAGTCCAATAGCATTCTAAGGGAAGTCTATCTTCAGGCTTCCATTCTTGTTGAAGGGTTGCAGGGTGTTTTGGCGATTCAGGGGTTCTGGAGTCATAGGAGTCACCAGAATTGCGCTTACTTGTAACATAACTGAGCTGCAAATGAGTGAAACTGGGGGGTATTGAGTGAATGAAACTGGAAGAGCAGAAGCTTAGGATGTTGTGAGTAGAGGACAGTATGAAACCAGGAAAGAACAGAGAGAAACTGCCTGAAAGCAATGTCAATTGCTAGCGGAGACTCTCGGACATGGTTTTGCAGCTCTATCTGGGCCAGTTCAATGAAGGGAAATATCTTGACAAGCAGATCACAGGGTGGCACTGCAGGCACAACAGACAGCACTCAGCTGAATGCCTATGAATGTCAAAACAGATGGTGGCCAAGACTGTTCACCAAGGCAGCTGTGGGAGAGTGCATGCTTCTTCAGACAATGGCCATTGTACATGGCAGCTCCCAACAGTGCATCCAAAGGGAATGCACAGTCATAGACTGAATTGAATGAGCCTCTCTTGTTCCAGCCACCAAGTGCCTTGGTACCACTTGTGCTGGCACTGTGAGCACATGTGGTCAATGCTGCATAGTGGTGACCCACATGGGTCTTTTTTGTGATATCAATATGATTATTCCTGTGCATGACCATGGTGTGCTCATAATGGTCTAGGAATGGAGAAGAGAGCAACAGGCTCAGATCATGGGCTTCTTCAAGTGCTCACAAGAGCATGCTCAACAAGAACTCACTGTCATACAACATTTTCTTTGCTGCAGATTTAGCATAGAACACATATTGGGAGTACCACTCCTGACAGCCATATTTGCTGTACTGCTTGTTGGTGAAATTGGGAATGAAGCTCAGAGGTGAGCAGTTGAGAACATGAAAATGACCAAAAAACATCAATGCCAGAGCTCCGACCACACAGAGCTCGACATGACGGTGTTGGATGACACCCACCTGTCTGTGTTGATTGTGCTTGGCATTGTCAGCAAGAGTGGCAATGATCTGGGTAACATTGAGCATCTGCTGGTCTGTCTCATGGCAAGCAAGTCTGAGTGCTCCTCACCTCGACCTTGGTGGACTGACTCAAAGGGACAGTGGCCAGGAACAGGTCCAACCACTGCAGCATGTGACAGCTCTCCCCATGGAAGGCTGTCAATGCCAAGAGCAGCAGCATTGCATGGCCCTGCAGATCAACAAAGATGTGCTGTTGGCTACTGAAGTGGGTTAGCATCCAGAGCAAGCACCGGGTGAGTGTCATATCCCTAATCCTAACCCTTCTCTGCTCCTCTGATCCTCTGCTCCTCTGCTCATATACTTCTTTGCTTCTCCACTTCTCCACTTCCTTGTTCCTCTGCTCCTCTGCTTCTCCACTTTTTGTACATTCTAGTTACAATGTTACACTTTGTTTTACTTATGTCTTAGTCTCACCTCTTATATTTCTCTGATCCTGTGCTTGCACAGCTCTGCTTATGTTCTCCTTCCATCTCCATTTCTCCGGCTCCATTTACTTACATTTCCTGTCATTGCTTTTGTACACCACCTCTGATCTCCATATATATACTCCTGTCATGTCACCTGTACTTTAGCTAGTTATCAACCTAGACAAATCAGACAACTCAGACTCCCCCTGTCTTCTCTTCTGCTCTCCCTATTTCTGCTCCTCTGAAATCTGGGATCACCAACAATCTGACAAGGGCACAGCACTCCACTCCAAGTTACTGAAGCCAAAGTCCCACCAAGTCTTCCTTTCACCCAATCAACTCCAGAGTTCATGGAGCTCCTATGGAGTTTGTTCACCAAGTCTGACCTGGTCTTAACAGTGAGCTCCTCTATGGAGTATGTTTCTGCCATGGTGTTCTCATCAGATCTGAAAAGGTTGCACAGTAAAGAGGAGCTGAACAACATACCCAAGGTGGTCCCCACAGCCTTGATCATCTGGGACTTTTCAATCCTGCTTGGCTCATTGTGCTTCGACACTGACTTGAATGCACGAATGCATGTGTCCTTGTAGAGACTCACTCTGGTCTCATGGTATCAGGAGTACACATGTTCATGGTTCAGCTGGTGATTCTCCAGCACATTGATGACCTGGGCAATGTGGGACTTGCCCAGCGAGAAGCCTTTGATTGACTGAGACTTGCTTCCCTGCTTGAGCTGTCATGAGGGAGTGAGTCAGCAGTTGTGATGTGTGACCTGAAATGGGGGCACACAGGGCAGGACATACCTTCTTGCAAGTGGACTCATGGTGAAGGAACAAGGCAACCTTTGCCATGGTGATGAGAAATGTGGGGAGTGCTGCTTGTGAGGGATCAGTAGCAGTGATTTGTGACTGCTTCTTGTTGAACCATGCTTGGTAGTTCTGCATCTGGCATGGGTAGCACTTTGTGGTATCTTTGCCCTCCATTTCCTTCTGTCTGATTTGCAATCAGACCTCATGTGTCTTGTGCTTGAGCAACACCAGTGCCCACTGTGTGCATGGTGAGGTCATGGCATTGATCACACCCTGGGCAGGATCTGGGGAGGTTGATATTGGGAATGGCTGTGGCTCAGACATGCCAGTGCCGTGCGAGCAATGCCTGTCAATGTTGGTGGCCACTCATTGTGGACTGACGATCTTGATCACTGGCCTGGATGGCTGTGACAAGGTTGGGGTGTCTGGCAGGTGATAGTACCTGCCACACAAGCACACTTTGTGGTGTGTGGCAGCGACTGGTCTGGGAGCAGGGGTGAAGCAGGGTGAATGGATGCCATGAGAGACCATTGGATGGTGTCAGTTGCTCAGCTCACATTTGTTGAAGGACAAAGGAGGGGAAGACCAAGTGTGGGACCCAGATATCTGTGCTAATGGCCTCTTCACTTCAATTCTAATGCCAAGTTACAGAGAGTGCGTGAGTAATGGGCAGGCAGATGTGAAGGGCAAGCAGAGCAATTGAGAAGTGACTTACTCCTGCTGTGATGCTGCCAGCAGGCCAATCTTTGATCATTTCAATCGTTTCATTGGAAACTAACAAGGCAGCAAGCAAGCCATGAGCAATCACAAAGAGTGAAAGAAATGAGGCATGGCTCACTGCACTCAGTGGGCTGTTTCAATTCTTTTGATCAGGTGTGGCACTCATGGACTTGGATGGAATGATCAAGCTGATCAGCATGACATGAACAATTAAAAAGAGCAAAAAAAAAGAAAGGAAAAGAAAAGAAAGGAAAGGAACATTACCATATATCATTCATTCTGTTCATTCTCCATTCAGTGCTCATGGCAAAGCATCAAGCTGGTTGGGCATGAGTGAGAGGATGACAGGATGGCCACTGGAAGTGCTGGTGGGCCAGTTGCCAAAGAGGGAGTGAATGTGCTGAACGGTGCAACAAAAACAAAAATGAGACAAGAAAATGAAAAGGAAAAGAAAGAAACAATCTCACCATGAACAGCTCTGATTGTTTCATTGAGAGTTTGTGGCAAGGTGGGCAGTTGGAGAGAGTGAGGACAATGAAATAGCAGCAAGCTCACCACTGATCCCTTCCAATCCTTTCATTGGATGCTTCATGGTGCATGAGCAATCAGAGGGAGCAAAGATAGCAAGAAGAATGAGAGAGTACATACCTGCTCAATTGACCCAATTCTTTCATTTGGAGCAAGTGGTGAGTGAGTGATCAGAGAAAATGAAATGAGCTCACCTGCAGCTGGCCCAGTCCTTTCGACTGCTCCTCTTTGTTGGGTGGATTTCCTCTCTCCATGGGACGGTACAGGAACAATTGAAATGAAAAGCAAAAGGAGAAAGCATGCAGTGCAGCACATTGTGTTGTGTTGCGAGCCTGCATTGAGCATGACAGATCGATGGCAGAGAACGGATGGAGCAGGAAGTGCATACCCTGTCTCTGCATGAAAAGCTGGCTGGTGGCTGAGTCACACTGCTGACTCAGCTGACCTCAACATCTCCTTTTTTTCAGTTCTCAGGGTCAGACCTGCTCCCATGCCAGGTGTGAGGGCATGTACTAGTGTGAGAGGAGGTGACCAGGTGTGCTTGGCACTGCTGGGTATACCCCATGTATATTACAGAAACTGTAAACCTTCAATAAGACCATACAATTTAAAAAATATGTAGAATGTACAGAAAGGCATATAAGGTCTTATCACACTTCTTACTTCTGATAGTAAGTATTCACATGATAAAAATGTGTAATAAGTATCACATGAGCAAATTCTGCATTAAATACCACTCTACAACTTATTGGCCATGCTGGTATTTCTTGCATCTATTGTGCAACAGACATTATCTTATCACACTTCAATTTATTGGTTGCATTGGTATTTCTTGTTCAACGGGGCTAGCCTTATATATTTTCGCAATATATATAAGTCAGAAACCTGATGGCAAGTAGTGCCACCTAGCTACATACAGCCTATAAGCTAATACCATTCATATATTTGGGCTTCTCATCAGAATATTAATTCATGCAAAGCTACATCTCATTTCACAACAATATGATACAAAGATATACTACTAATCTAGGATGTAATAGCATAACTATACTTTCTTGTGGGTGTTGCCCACATCCTCGTCATTGCATCAGGAAATCTACACATTAACTTGGTGGTACTTGATACATACTTGATGTACTTGACACACTTGACAAAGCACTTCAAGTAAGTAAGAATATCAAGTAGAACCTACTGAAATGTTTCAAGTATCTCAAGTGTATTCAAGTAATGTGTACATTTCCTGATGTGTCATCATCATTGTCCTGCCATTGCTGGCATTGGTGTCTTGATGGTGTCACCTTGTCACTGCTGGTGCTGATGGGGTGCCTCTGTTGCCATGGCCTTCTCATTGTTGTTGTTCTGTTGCCCACACCCTCGTTGTTGTTGTCTTGATGGATGTCATTATTGCTGGGGCACTGCCATTGCTATCGCTGTTGTGTCATTGTCCATGGTTGCCTTGCCAGTGCTGCTGCCACCATCATCATATGGTGTTGGAAGTGCCATTGTGTTGCCCATGCCCTCATTGTTGTTGTCATCTGGTCATTGCTGGTGTTGATGGGGTGCCTTCATCACTGCCATCATTATGTGGTATTGGGAGCACCATAGCATTGCTCGTGCCCTCATTGCCATCATTGATGGGGCTCCACCATCACCTGGTCACTGCTGGATGATAGAGTGCTGCCATTGCATCATTGTTGTCAGTGTTAACAAGGCACCAGTGTTGCCATTGTTGTGTTGATGGGGTGCTGGCTGTTGTTGTCACTGTTGCTCATCAAGGTGCATCGTCACTGGTGGTGACAAGGCACCAGTGTGGCATTGATGCATTGAAAGGCCACTGACATCATTGTCATCATTGTTGATGAGGTATTGGTGTGCCGGTGTTGATATAGTGCCAGCACTGTCATATCATTGCCATCATCAGTGCTGTTGTATAAGTGGCAATGCACCAGTGTCAACAGGGCACCAACATCACCACTGGACAGAAACAACATGTCAATGATTGTCGGCATGTTATCATCATATGGGGGGTGTGACAAGTTAGTGTCATCGCTGAGTGCGACTGATCAGACTTACCTCTGAATCAATCAATGGTCCTCATGCACCATCATTGCTGCCATTAAGGCCATGGCTTTGAGGGCTTGAACTGGCCTGGCTCTGGCTTGCAATAACCCCAGGCCAAGCCATTAGTAAGTAAAACTTTGAAATGAAGTTGGGGGAACATACATGTATCATCTGGGACCCTAGTGTGTCAGCACCCATGTAGCATATAGGTGGTATGAATGTGAGCAGAAAAACAGGTAGTGACTCAGACATACCATTGATGGTAAGCACCATCAGTGTGGGCACTTCACTCAGTCAAAGCATGCACATACTGTGTCATTGTTGCAGACTTTGAGGGATGGACAATGTTGTGGTTCAACAAGTTTGAAAAATTGATGGCACATATTTATTATAATCAAACTCTGACTAATTCCTGGTTTGCATATCCCTAATTACTGGTTTTATTATTGTAAGGCATTGTTTATTTGATGAACTCCAGATTCTGTCATGCAGTAATGGTGGCAATGCAGGTAGGGACTGTCATGGACTCACAGATAAAGATACTCTGACCAGTACGGGTCACAAGTGCAGGTAAGTTCCCTCACTCGTCTTTGATTATTCCATTCATCCCCCACTCATCATCAAAGGATCAGATGGTAATGCATTGCACCACATTGACGATGACCATGCAGGTCCATTAGCAATGCTATGGTGCGCCTGCTACCACCCACAATAATGCAAGGACAATGTGATGGATGCACTGGTGAGTCCATTACCATGACAATGATGACTGTGAGGGCAGCACCACTGTGTGCCCCATCACTCACATGATGATGGCACCACTGCAATCACACAAGGCATGACCAATAACAATGATAAAATGACACCCATTATCTGCATGACAATGATGACCAGCGACAATGATAATGATTGACCCCCAACATGTTAAGATAAGGACAAGGATGCAGGAACACAATAGCACCTGACATCACACAACTGACAGATGATGACAATAACAATGACCAAGGGCATGGCATGCAATGGTGCCCAATACCACATGACCAACAATGATGACAAGGATGCAATCATGCAATGGTGCACCCAACACTGCATGGCTGATGACAATGGGCCTCCAACACATAGATGACAATGAGAATGAGAGCAGGGGTGCCCAGATGTGCATGCAATGGCATCCCCAACACTACATGGCTGATGATGACATCCATTACCCACATGACAACAACATGTGACAATGAATGTGATGGGCCCCCAATATGTCAAGATGACAAGGGTGACAAGGTGAGCCTGCATGGGCAGCCCCTATAGCACTACATATATTTCACTTGTAACAAGAATCTATTTTCCTGTTGTCAAATATGATGTGTAATGTAAACATTGACAGATTCTGAAACTTATTGCCAATCAATGTACAAAGCATGACAAATGATATGAGAATATATGCTAAGCAGGTATTTGCAAGGTGATAAAATATAATCCCATTCTTAGATATCCTGCCAGGTTGTGATGTTCTAACATTGCAAAATATGATCTTATATACTTATGCTAAGATAGATATAAATTCAGATTTTATATCATAGCTACCTATTTTGTGATCTAATGTCAGCTATGACATATAATGTGAACTTCAGTAGATTCCAAAACTTATTGCCAACTGATCAACAAATGATAAGGGAATATATGCTGGAGCAGGTATTTACAAGGTGATAAAATGTATTCTCATTCTTAGATAACCTGCCAGTTTGCAATTTTTAGACATTGCAATATATGATCTTATAATCCTATGCCAAGAAATACAAGTATGATATAAATTTAAATTTTATATGTTACCACCTACAATTTCTGTCATCGTAGTTGTTCATGTGAACAACATTCCAATTAAAGATTCTCTGCATGTCTTTCTGCAATGATTATGCGTCTATTTTACAAGGAGAAAGTCCAAAATAATATCTGGTGCAGATCACTATCTTGATCTCTGATATCCTATTAGCAATCACAATCATCAACAAGATGATGCCAGTTGATATTGAAATAGCTTTCAGCAGCAAAAAATTCTGAGCTATATACCCTGCTGACATCTTACAGATGGGATTCCTGATTTCCACTAAGTGGCATCAGTAATTTAACATGTGTCTGTGTTGCTCATCAAATTCCTTCAGATGGTGAAAGGCAGATCCCACATTGAAATGACATCAACATGGATATCACATGGCAGTGCAAAAGTATGGTGTAATATCTGCACACTTAATCCACCACAGGCTCCTTCTCACCATTGTTGAAAGTGTGAGGGGCAATATCCTAGGGCAGTAGTCACAGATAGATCTGGGTGGCAGTGAAACAAATTCAAACCCAGCATAACCTTAATTCTCCTCACACTCTCAACAATGGCTGCAAGAAAACATTTGTAAATAATGTCAGCCACAGCAGCTGAGTCAGCAGAAATTGAAAATATACAGAGTTAGGGTTATATTTTCAATAAACATAGTAGGCCAGAGTCACATGGGAGTTAGTACATATGTACAATATTGGCAAGTCAGTGAGCATGTAGTTGTGCAAGCCAAAACAGAGAAACCACCATTATTTATGATCTTACCAGCTTAGTGTATGGCCAATTCTGAAGCACGACAAAATGTTACTAATAAATAAATGTCCAATCAATAGGATCAAACCTGTGCCTGCACGAAAAAAAGACTATAAAAGATTTTAACCACTACACCACAAAGCCTCACTACTATAAATATCAATGGACTATATGTACAGTGAGCTCAAAAACCCTTTCCATACTAACCCTAATGGCAGTGCATGAAGTGCACTGTCAAAAACCATGGGAATTTCACTTAGCTTTGGTGGAGTTATAAATAGTACATGCTCTTGGCTACAAAACCACCACCTAGGTCATGTGATTTGGTTCACACACTGTCAAGATATGAGTAATATAAAACAGCAATATCATGAAAAGGGTTTTTGAGCTTTTGAATAGATGGGTATTCTAGTACTTGGTATAACCTCCTTTTGCTTTCAACACTGCCTAAATTCTCCTAGGAATACTCTCAATCAACTTCTGACACTCTTCAACTGGTATCCCTTCCTATTCCATCTGAACTCTCTCCTACAATTCATGAATTCCACTAGGGGGGTTTTATGTTGTGCAAGCCTCCTCTTGAGACAACCTCAGAGATGCTCAATGGGGTTTAGGTCTGGAAACTGCGCAGGCCACATCATGGTCTGGAATTCTTGCTCTTCCAGCCAATTCTTGACCATTCTGCAAGTGTGCTTGGGGTCATTGTCCTGCTGAAAGATGATGTTAGAAGGATTGAGACCATAATACTCCAGGGTTTGTTGGAGCTCATCCCTCAAAATTTGAAGATAAAGGTCCTCATCCATCCTACCATCAATCTTGGTAGCAAAGCCAACTCCCTGCCAAGTCATGCAGCCCCATATCATGAGGGAACCTCCTCCAAACTTGAGGGTTCCTTCCACCAGCCTATCACTAAGCCCCTCACCTGTTCTTTTTCATGCCCATTTGCATCCATCTGACCCTAGATGATTGATTTTGGTCTTATCAGACCATACAACCTTTTTCCAGTCCTCTATAGTCCAGTCTTTATGAACATAAGCAAAATCCAAATGAGCTTTGCAATGTCTAGCAGAAAAAATAGAGTGTTTGGTCTTGATTACAGCCTTCATACCAGCTTTCTTCAAGTGAAGATGAACTGTGCTGGCAGAGAGAGGTTGGTTGATAATGTTGGAAAGAGTTCTGGTCACTTGAACAGCATTTTCAGCCTTCCCAGAGGTGATAAGATGTTGAGCATGATGAATATTGATAGAAGAGAGTTTAGAGGGGCGACCTCCAATGGCTTTTAAAAGAGTAGAACACTTTCTGAAATGAAGTTTGGATATGGTGGAAGGGCTAACATCAGTTTGCTTGGCAATGGCTTCATCAGAAAGTCCAGAATCAAGCAATGAAAGGATGGTGCTTTGTTGAGTAAGGAAAAGGAATTTGACCATAATGGTAATAGGGAATAAAAAAGCATGTGAACTTTTTTAAGCTCAGACAACATGTTTACATATGTACCTTTGTTTGTACTAACAAACAAAAGCAAATACACTATGATTCTACTAATTAATTCAGAAGCTGAAAAACTCTTTTCATGTTATTGTTGTTTTATATTGCTTATATCTTGGACCTATGGGATGATTTTGTAGCCAAGAGTATGTACTATTTATAACTCCACCAAAGCTATGTGAAATTCCCATGGTTTTTGGCAGTGTGCTTCACATACTGCCATTAAGGTTAGTATGGAAAGAGTTTTTGAGCTCACAACCATCAGCTAGCATCACTGGCACCTTTGACCTCATCATGGTCAGCTGTTTAAGATACTCATATATATAGCCCATTGATATTTATAGTAGTGAGGCTTTGTGGTATAGTGATTAAAATCTTCTATTGTATTTTTTTTGATGCAGGCACAAGTTTGATTCTATTGATTGAACATTTATTTATTAGTAACATTTTGTCATGCTTCAGGATTGGCCACACATTAAGCTGGTAAGATCATAGATAATGGTGGTTTTTCTGTTTTTGGCTTGCACAACTACATGCTCACTGACTTGCCAATATTGTACATATTGACTACTATGTTTATTGAAAATGTAACTTTAACCCTGTATATTTTCAATTTCCACTGACTCAGCTGCTGTGGCTGACATTATTTACAAATGTTTTCTTGCAGCCATTGTTGAGAGTGTGAGGAGAATTAAGGTTATGCTGGGTGTGAATTTGTTTCACTGCCACCCAGGTCTATCTGTGACTACTGCTCTAGGATATCACCCCTCACACTCTCAACAATGGTGAGAAGGAGTCTGAATCCATCATGGTATTTGGGGCCCATCACATTATGTATGTAAGAATGCCTGCATTTTTTTCATGGCCCACCATGTTTTTCTTGACCATCTCAAATTTTTTAAATGCTCATATCACATTTTTTCAGGGCCACCTTATTTTTTTTACAGCCAACTTTTTTTTCAAGATCATCACTAGTGTTGCTGTGGCCAGCCAGTGAAAGTCGCTGCTCATGACTTTGAGCTGGCTAGCCACAACAATGAATGTTACAGCTGCAAACACAGGCAATGCAGCCATAACCACAATGTTGCAGCCCCAATCATGAACAACACAGCTGCAACCCTGACTACTCAGCCATGGTGACAATGATGAGCCATAGCCACAATGTTGACATTGCAGCCAAGGTTATGAATACTGCAGCCATGCAATGTGGCAAGCAAGTGGCAATGCAATGGTGTGTCACATGCCCAGCATCACATGGTAATGATGCTGCACTAACATGACAATGACAATGGCATGAACACAGGCAATGCAAGGGCATGCTCAGCACCATATGGAGTTGACATGACAACAGTAACAACAATGACATGGGGGTGGCAATGTGAAGGTGTCCCCAACATCATACTTGTTATGATTCATTGGACCCCTACTCTTTTCTTTACCTTTACTCATTGTGTACACCAAAGGATCTTGACCCTTGCCATTCAAGCCCCACTAGGGTCCTTCTTTTCCTTATCATTCCATTACTGCTTACTTATTTAGTGTGACTCATCTGCAGCTGTATTACCAATGTTTGTCTGATGCCATCGCATCTGTTCATGATGACTCCAGCTTCTTTGCAATTCAATCACCTTCTATCACTGACTCACTTTCTTCCCTTTGCCTACCTTTAACCATTTGGCTTGCATATATAATCCTTTGATACTCAGATGTTTTTGCTATCTTAGACCTCCTGCAATTTATCTAGTATCTTGGTTGCCCTCAGTTCCTCAGTCCTCATCCTACTGTTGAGTGGACACTCCCTTCATACCCCTTTGATCTGTCACTAGTCCTATGATGTTTCTAGAACCTCTGCCAAGGAAGACTCTTGCCAGACCCCCATTGATCTGTTGCTAGTCCTATGATGTCCCCAGCACCTCCTTCAAGGAAGACTCTTGTCAGATCCCTTTGATCTGTCATTAGTTTTATGTTGTATAAGGGGAGGAGACAGTAGAGGGCACTGAGAAGAAAAAATGCAGTTGCATGTAAGGGGAGGGGAATGGCGATGGTATGTCCAATGCAATGAAATCTTTTACATGGCTGAGGTTTAGCATTCACCAGTAGACATTATAATGCATACCTGTTGTCGGATTTAGGTAACTGCAGTCAACAATTGAGATACATACCCCATATCCACATCCCCTGAGAAGATGGCACAATTAATATTCTGATAACATGATATTGCCTACCCTTAAAAACTATTGTTTCACTATCAATTCTTTATGTAGCATAGCTCCATAGTCTTAGCAGGGAGCTTAGCCCTTCACAGATCAAAGAGGATCAAATGGTAATAATTTCACATGAATACTGATGCTTGTAATACTTCTTGTGATACTAAGGTGATACTATGTGATAATACTACATGATATGCAAGTGGGTAGTAGGGCTAAGAAGGGAGAAAGAAAAAGCCTGACATGGTCAAATAGTGAATAACACTCCACTGTGAACTTTGGGCATTTAGGCAATTTAGGCTGATCATGTGCATATTTGTTGCCATTCACTATTTAATCTCTAGCCATTCCCATGATTGCCTTTTCCACTTTCTACCATCATACTCCCTTATGTTCCCACCCTATTCACCTCTCATACCCTCTTATGTTCCCTCACATGCCTATGTCATCTGTTTATAGCATTATATATAGTTACAGCATACATAGCATGTCTCTAAATGAATAAGTTGTTTCTTAGAGAGATGACAATGACAATGATACAGTTATCCACCACCATTTGCGACAGCAAACTTGTGTCAACTCGCATACTACAATAACAACATGTAATTTAGATCAGAAGTCACAGAATCATTTGTATATACCTAAACCTCGTCCTAAAAAAATATAGAGCCTGTTCATGAAACTATGTAGTTGTGGTTGCAAGTATTGTGTTGCGCCTGTTATCATGCTTTCACCACCATTTGAGTCAGACCAAAACAAGTATATCAGCATCTGGATTATGTAATTATGTAACTGATATCACTGCAGTTCCAGCATCAGTCTTCGACTGCACTCTCACTGTCATTTTCGCATGCCATTCCATCAGACACGTTTCCATTCATGTCCTCACCACCCTCCTCACCATTCCCATCATCTGCTCTCCTTTTCCTGTCGGCCTTTGGTGCTGGCTCAATTCCTGCCAAAACAGGATGTTTCCATTGTATGCGCCGATTCTCTTGCTTTGCTAAATCCTTCTCCGCTTTCCAGGCCTCTACCTCATGATATTCCTGTTGTCGAATCCGATTTCTCTCCAGCTGGCTTTTCTCTGCATCATTCCACACCACCCTTGCTTTGGTGCGCTTCCCCTTTTTCTTTCTTCACTCTTCACTTGCTAACTCCTCTTCTTTAGTGGCCTTTTCATGCTCAACAACTCAATGGTAGAACTCGTTGCCCATCAAATACTTTGGTAAGCCATCCCCCATTAACTTTCCTTTCCCTTTTTTTGTGCTTTGCTTCTTTTCGACTTGTGCTGCTAACTGACTGTGCAACCGCTTGCAGTATATCCCATTGAGCATGCTTGCTGCCTGCAAGCTGATTGATTCTGTCTTCAGGTGACTGTGTCACTGATACAATTCACAGAGTTCATCCTGGTAAGCCCTTTCCATATCAGTTACGGGCTCTTGGCTGAGGAGTTTGTATCCTTGTTTTTGATTAGGAGAGAATTGAATCAGGACAAATGAAGGAAGGTGATCATTTGCAGTTAGTGCTGGTTCCTTGATGAGAAATGAAGCTGATGTTGACAGAATAGCATTACATGCATCCTTGGCAGTGTCGTGCAGCTGTGAGTATGGCTGGCTACTGGATGACTTGGTGCTTGGGTGATTGCTGGAGAAATCTGGCAGTACATCACTTGAGGACCCAGCTGTGGAGTATATTGGGAGGTGGCCAGCATTATTCACCAGATTTTGTTGATACTGACACATTGCCAAGGTAAGTGCTTGAATTGGACTAGGTTACGGAATGGGCAATTGTCCCACTGCTGACGTTTCAAGGCTTGGTGCCATTTTATCAGGAGTGATAATGCTTGGATTGAATGGCCAAACTCCAGTAACACAAAATGCACTGTGAATGGTAGATGGAGTGAGTGCTCATTGATGTGCTCACAGATAGACAGAGATAAAGTTTGTTTTATTGATTTTTTGCTTCGTGCTGCTTTGAAAATTATCCAGTTCCTGTGACCAGTACTCTTTAAGTGGACTGAAGACAACAACATCAAGACCTTGGTAGATATGTGTTGTGTGTGCTGGATAGCAAAGTACGTGAACATTGTGGTCCCTGGCATAGTCTAAAAAATCCTTTGCATAGTGGGAGTTGTGTCCATCAACAAGAAGAAGCTGAGAACCTCCATTAGCCTTGCTGTGGGTCTTGTGCTCAAAGTCCTTGATCCAGCATCATCCAATCACTTTGTCCATCCAACCTTTCTCAGAGTAGGCAATCCTGCAATGGGCAATGGTGAGTTAGGTAATTGTATGTCTTATAAAAGCATAAGATTTACGATGCTTTCAGTTCATTTCCTTAATGCCATGATGTTGAGAAAAATTTTCCTTTATAGATCACGGTAGGAGGGATTTTGTCCCCATCAGCACATATTGTGACCATGACAGTAATATTTTCACAGTTTCCATCATATTGCTGATGCTGAGTCTTTTTTTTGCTATTCCTATAACCTGTTGTCTTTGACCTCCCCCAGGCTGAAATCCAGTCTCATCTGCAGCCCAGATACAGTCTTCTTCAATATTGTGTGTTTCCATGGTTTTTTTGAGGAGATCAAACCAAGCTTTGTTTGTATGTTCATTGACAGCATGTCTGCATGCTGTATCAAGTGCAGAACTCCAAAATTGACCCAATTGTGTGTGGTGATGTTCAATAAAGCGGTCAGTCCAATTTTGTCCTACACCTGATAATGGAAAGCTTGTAGTACCATGTTGTGCATGTAGGATGCTGTCCACATGGAGCTTCAAGGATGTGTGTTTGAGAGGGAATCCTCATGCAGCATACTCAAGACAAAAGGCAACAATTTGTTTCTCTTCTTTATCTTTGAACCATGAGTTTGTCTCCATATTGAACTGATGTTTGCTTCATCCTCCATGTGCCCACCTTTATACAGTGTCATGGCTGATCTTGATGTCTTTGTATCCAGGCCGTGTCCGCCACTCAGCCTCAACATCTCTGCAAATTTTCCACAGGTGTTGCCTTTCTTTATGCGGTTTAAGCGTTATCTCCTCTTGATATATCTTTATGGCCTCAGTCAAGGCTTCTTCTTTCTTTTCAGCCTGTATTTTATGTTTTTTAGTACTAGAATATGCACAACCTACCATTTTGATGAATTATGCTTGAATTTTTGCATCATTTTCCTTCGGCAGTGCAACTTCCTTTTTAGGAACAATCTTTGCACAATGTTAATGATAAGATGATAAGATAAGTGCTTAAGACATGCATAACTGGCATGCTTCTGGAATTACACTACAAGAATATGTATTATGGTTACTTCAACATATCTACTAGGTTTTTAGAAGTGGGAAAATTTCTGTTGTCCTGAGAGCAGATAATATAGAGAATTTTACCTAAGAAGTAGAACATAAAATGTGATCCACTGGTTCCCATATGTTAATTTCTGTGTTCTAACACAAAATCAACTTTACTGAGTAGTTCCTGCCATAGTTACATGGAGTGATATCCTAAATTTATAAAATAAATTCGATTGAGGCAAATGGTGGTGGTGACACAAAATCAACTTTACTGAGTAGTTCCTGCCATAGTTACATGGAGTGATATCCTAAATTTATAAAATAAATTCGATTGAGGCAAATGGTGGTGGTAACACAAATGGTGGTGGATGACTGTACCTTAAGATCTGAGACAATGAGCAGACAAATGAGCTGTAACATTCATCATGGGACTGATGATTAGTGCATCACCATGGATTCTTCACTTTGTCTTTACTATTGTCTGCACCCCATCTAGGTCATACCCTGTTCACTCAATCTGCAGACTTCTGTTAGTTTGCCTTCATCAGCCCCTTGTTGCATCTTCTATTGTCAGTTTGATTTCTTATTATCTGCATACCAGTGCTCTAATATATATACTGAAACAACTCCTATTGCCCTGCAGTAGTGAGGTGTGTAATGGTTCTTTGACCCTTGGATAAAGGTAATGATCCCTTTGGATCCTTATGAGCAATGATGGGAGGAAATCTCCAAGACTTCAAAGCTGGGGACTCCAGCCTCAAAGTCCTGGGGTTTATATACTATTCTACTATATGTACATGTTGTGGTAAATACCATAAAGAGACATCATACCATGATAAGGAGAAAATACATGATTGACTGATAAGAATGCATGAGTCATAAAGAAGTGTGTCCGTGAGAGAAAGAAGTAAAGAAGCATGCATCATGTGAAACATGAGGAGTGACGTCATCATGACATCATAGATAAGAGATAAGGGTCTAGCCCTTGAACATATGACAAGTCATGTAACTTGTGGTCTAGACTGCTGATGTAAGCAGTCACATGATAAGTTATGCTGGAAAATGTCTAAGTCCCAATGGCCTTGTGCCGATAGGGGTTTTCCTTATATAGGAGGTCAGGAGTTCGACTCCTGCCATGAGTGAGTTTTAAATAGTGAAAAGAGTGATTGTAACATATACATAGTGCACTCTCACTTTACTCACATTACTTTACTTCATCCTCCCAACTGCCAATTCACAATGATTCAGCCTGAGATATATATCCATGTCTACTTGTAACTTTAATTGAAAAAGGCTTGCAAGGTGTCACATCAATTCACATTTACCAGGCACACTCAGGCCGTTAATGCTATGGCTATCAGTCAACAAGGCTCAATGCTCCTCACAGGAGGTATGTCGATTGGATCTTCATTTATATCTGTTATGATTTATTGGACCCCTCTTTTCTTTTACTTTTCATCACTTACTGTGTACACTAAAGGACCTTGACCCTCGCTGTTTGAGCTCCACTTGGGTTATTCTTTTCTTCACCATTGATTTATCACCACTTACATATTTAGTGTGACTTATCTGCAGTTGTATTACCAGTGTTTGTCCGATGCCATCGCATCCATTCATAGTGACTCCAGCTTCTTCACAATTCCATCACTTTCTATCACTGACTCACTTTCTTCCTTTGCATATCCTTAACCCTTTGGCTTGCATATATAAACCATTGATACTCAGGTGTATTTGCTATCTTTGACCTCCTGCAATCTACCTAGTATCTTGGTTGCTCTCGGTCCCTCAGTCCTTGTCCTACTGTTGAGTGGATGCTCTCTTTGTACCCTCAATCTGTCACTAGTCTTGTGATGTCCCTAGATCCATTGATCTCATGATCCTCAATGGTTCTCAGAACCTCTGTCAAGGAAGACCCTTGAATGGACCCCTCCTTTGACCCGTCATTAGTCTTACAATGATCTCTAGTATCCCTGTCAAGGAACCCCCTTGTCAGGCCCTTGTCCCTGTTAGCTGTATAGCAATAGTAAGCCCTGGAACTTCTGCAGGGCATGCTACAACTATGTTGAGCATAACAAAAGGTCTAAGATCTTCCCAAACAGCTATCATCAAATAAGCCACCATTGCCCACCAACACCCCAGAAACCCCTAGATCCTATCCTGACTTTGTGTTGAGAAGGGAAACCCTTGACTTGTTGGACACTGTTGAGCCCTCTTCAGAGAACCCCATTGACACTGGCAAAGACCTTGTCATCCCTCAACAACCTGAGGACCTAGAACTTTCCCATCAACTCTCTGCAGCACTTAGCATCCCCAGAGTACCAACACCACTGTCCCCAACTCCAGTCAATTGCCAACTGGCATTTACCTTGCCCCTACCTCTGCAACCACCCCCAGCCCAGGTCACCATAATGACCAAACCCACTGAACTTCACCTTGGAGCCTCCAATGCCTTTGATAGTTCCTACACTGATGCCATGTCCTGGCTATCCACAGTTCAAACTTAACTCATCATAAACAAGGCCATTTATGATGACAACAATAAGAAAATTGCCTATACCCTGTCCTACATGAAAAAGGATTCAGCCACCATCTGGGCTTCCACCTTTCGGAAGGAGGCCATCACTGCTCAGACCTTTAGAAAATTCTCTGATTTTCTCATCAAATTCAAGAGTGCTTTTGAGCACCAAGATACCAAGAATCAAGCCATCAGCTGGCTTCACTTGGAACAACTCATTCCTAAGAAAAACGGATTTTATGGTCCCAAACTCACCCAACACATTACTGAGTTCAGAAACAATGTCACCCTGTCTGACATCACTGATCAGAATGTTCTGATCAACTACTTTGCTGCAGGCATTACCCCTCCCCTTTCCTACTACATCCTCTCTATGGATATGGTTCCCACCAAGATTGATGAGTGATACTTGAAGGCCATCCATTTCCAAGTCCAAAATGATCATGCCCAAACCATCGTTAACCAACACCATATCCCCTCCACCCATTCCTACCAATCCTACCAGATTCCCTCCATCTCTTCCCAGAAAACCTGCAATTCTGACACCATGGACATTGATGCAGTCAACGTTCCCAGACCCCTCAAGCTAACTCCCAAAGAGCCAAAGAAGGATGTTGTCTATGATGCAGGCAGAAAGGCCATCAGGCCAATGCTTGTGTCAAATTTCCCAAGGAACCTCGTAAGACTTTGGTCAAATGAGTTAAACAGGTTGACAATGACCTCCCCAAACTCAAAAGCTATGACGACAATGATGTCACATCCAATTCACCCTCCCCAAGGAGGATTTTTAGAACAGAGACCTCGACTGATGCGGGACTCTTCTAAAGTACAATGTGTAAATGTATCTACTCTACCTGATTCAATGCAAATCTCTGTCCAAGTCATTGTTCCTTCACACACATTGAAAACCATCAACACCTGCACCCTTATTTATAGCAGCGCTGATATCTCTTGCATCAATTGGGGTTTTGTCTGCAAAAACAAACTCCCCACCACCTGATTCCCCTCCCCCCTCAATGTCACAAACCTTAACCAGGGATCCATAGACAAAGGAGGAGTTCACTTCACCACTGAACTCTTCATTCACATAGAAGAACTCACCTACAAAGTCCTCTTCTATGTCATGGACCGCAGTCAACAAAATCTTATTCTCAGCCTCTCCTAGTTGAAAGCCATAAACCCTATCATTGACTGGTTCGGTCAGACACTCTCCATCAACAAGTCTACTGATCAATCCAAAGAGCTCTATATGCTCCACAAAGTTGACTTGAACCAATACAAAACCTGTTTTCAACAGTTCAAGCCCTCCCCTCAATCTTCTCGCCATGTTCAAGTAGACTCCATCTACAATGGATGACTCTATGAATACATCAACTACAAAACGGAACCTCATTACATCCACTGTGCTCATAACAACTACACTGTCAACCATATCATATGATGTGGTTATTATTTTATTCCGAAAGGAGATCCTCTCATCACCAAACTCATGAACTCTACCAAGTTGGCCATGGCCACCAAGAAGGCCAAACCCAAAGTCACTCTTCCTTCTGAATACACCAACTTCGCCTCCATCTTCTCAAAGGAAGCTACAGATCATGTACCCCCTCCCATTCCTATGACCACGAGATCAACCTTGACAAATCCTTTACTCCCAAGGTTAGAAAGATATACCCTCTCTCCCCAGACAAACATAAGGCTACAGAAGCCTTCCTTGATGAAAATCTTGCCTCAGGTAAGATCCACCCCTTGAATTCCCCCCAAGCCTCCTCTTTCTTCTTCGTCAAAAAGAAGGACAGTGGACTCTGCCCTTGCCAAGACTATAGGTATCTCAATGAACATACTGTTCAAGACACCTACCCCCTCCCTCTAGTCTCTGACCTCATTGACAAACTCCATGATGTCAAGGTCTTCATGAAGTTCAATGTCCAATGGGGCTATGTCCGAATCAAAGATGGACACCAATGGAAAGCTGCCTTTATCACCCATAAAGGACTCTTTGAACCAACTGTAATGTTCTTTTGTCTCACCAACTCCCCTGCCACCTTTCAAAGATTCATGAATGACTCCTTCTGCGATATGATCGCTGAAGGATGGCTCGTCATCTACATGGTTGACCTTCTCATCTTCTCCCCGGATGAGAAAACCCACATAGAATGGACCAAACGGGTCCTTCAACACATGAAGGAACTCAACCTTTACCTCAAACTCAAGAAATGCAACTTCACCTTCAAAGAAGTTGAATATCTAGGAATGATTGTCAAACCCAGTCAACTCACCATGAACCCTGTCAAGTTAGATGGGGTTGCATCCTGGCCCACCCCTGAGAAACTTTGCAATGTCCATTCCTTCCTCAGCTTTGCCAATTTCTATCAATGGTTCATCCCAGACTACTCCTTCATTGCTCACCCCCTCATCAATCTCACTAAGAAAACCAGCCCTTGGGCCTGGTCCCCCACATGCCAACAATCCTTTGATTGCCTCAAAGAACTCTTCCTTGCCCTCTCAGTCCTCCAACTCCCCAATCTCTCGGCCCCATTCGCCATCACTATGGATGCCTCAAAGTTCACATCTGGCACTATCCTTCTCCAGACTGATATCAATGGGGATTGGCACCCCTGTTCCTATCTATCCCAGTCATCTCCCCAGCAGAACAAAACTACAACATTTATGATCAGAAACTCCTCGCTATCATGCAAGCCCTGAAATCCTGGTGCCATTACCTTCATGGCAGCTCCCACCTGATCCAAGTATTCATAAATCACAAAAACCTGACCTACTTCCAGTCAGCACAGAATCTCAATTGCTGACAAGCTTGTTGGCTCCTTGACCTTGCTGACTTCAATCTCACCATGATTATGTCCCTGGTAAACTCCTTGCTGGTCCCGATGCCCTCTCCCACCACCCTGATCTCCTTCCCTCTGATGATGCTGACAATGAAGGCATCACCCTCCTTCCCCCTTCCTTGTTCATCAATGTTGTCAATGCCATGCTCAAGGAACATATCTTGTCTCACTCAGAGACCAACCCTTTCATCCTCCAAGCCCTTCAATCCCTCGAAGGCACCATTCCTCCTGTCTTTCACTCTCACCTCTCCAATTGGCAATACAAAGACAGCATCCTTACATTTCAAGAACGTGTCTACATTTCCTCTGATGATTCCCTCCATCGCTCTATCCTCCAGCATTGCCATGACCATGAGACCACTGGCCATCCTAGTTACCTCAAAACCTGTCAACTCGTCACTGCTGAATTTTGGTGGCCAGGTCTTGCACAATGTGTATGCAAGTATGTTGAAGACTGTGCATTGTGCCAGTAACACAAGGCCAACACCCACCTCACTGTACCCCCTCTCACCCCCATTTGCTCCACTTGCATCCACCCCTTCCAACAGATCTCCTGTGATCTGATCGTCAACCTCCCTGCCTCCTCGGGCTTCAATACTCTCTTGGTTGTGGTTGATCATGGCCTTACTCGGGGGTAATTCTCTGCCTCACTAAGAAAATCATCACCATCAAAGGGGTTGCCTCCCTCTTTTTTCACAAAGTCTTCCTCTGATTCAGTCTCTATGACAGAATCATCTCGGACTGAGGCCCTCAGTTTGCCTCTGCCTTCACCAAAGAATTGAGACATGTTCTCAACTACTCCCTTGCACTCTCCACCACCTACCACTCCCAGACTGATGGCAAGATTGAACAGATCAACCAGGAAGTTGAAACTTATCTCCACATCTTCTGTGGGAGTAACCCCACCACATGATCTGAACTCACTCCCCACAGTGAGTTTGCCCACAATCACTGCACCCACTCTGTCACCGGACAGATCCCATTTTATCTTACAATGGGATATGAACCCCATGCCCTTCTCTTGGTTATCTTCAACTCCCACATTCCAGCCATCAAAAACTGTCTCAAATCCCTCATTGCCATTCACAATAAGGCCCTTGCCACCCATGAACTCACTCACCAAGTCATGGCATCGAGAAACCACCAATTCTTCTCCCCTTTCACCAAGGGATCCAAAGTCTGGCTTAAAGCCAGAAATCTCAAATGCTCCGTTGTCAACTCAAAGTTCACTCCGAAACATGAAGGACCCTTTACCATTGTCAAGGTGCTATCTCCCATCACCTATGAACTGCACCACCCACAATTGTGGAAAATCCATCCAGTATTCCATGCATCCCTTTTGTCCCCTATTGTGAAAACCCTGTACACGGGCTGAACTACCCCTTTTCACCACCTGACCTTATTGATGGACATGAAAAATATGAAATTGATAAAATCATCCAACATCATGGACTTTCGTTCTTCCATTCCTTCCAGATCCAATGAAAGGGATACATGTATCACTGAAGATGATTCCTGGGAATCCAAATGGAACCTATGGAACTCTTGTCCTCTCCTCAATGACTATAAATGTTGTTACTCAATTTCCTCCATTGCCATCCAAACAAAACCTCTCACCATCATGTCCATTACCCTCTCCACACCCTCTCTCTCACCCAGCAACATTTCCTTCGATGTCGCTGAAGCTGGCTGGTCCATGACCACCCCATCCCACAACCCCCTTGAAATCAACAACACATCAATCTCTGTTCCATCCTCTTCTCTGATCCAATGCCTCCACAACAACATGGAAGGCATATCCTCTGCATGGCCCAGCTTTAGCTGGACCCCTATTCCATCAGGAAGACACCCCAATGTCTGGATCCCTCACCAGGTCCCTACTCCCCCTTCTTCTCTGCCAGCAGTGGATTACTATGAGTTTTTTGTCAGCATTGAAGTTGATGATAACAAGACTGGGTCCCATCATGGTGACTATTAGGGTTTCATCGCAGCCTTACCCATACAATGGGGGTAATGTTATGATTCATTGGGCCCCTCTTTTCTTTTACTTTTCTTCACTTACTGTGTATGTATACCAAAGGACCTTGACCCTTGCTATTCAAGCCCTGCTTGGGTCATTCTTTTTGTCACCATTGATTCATCATCACTTACATATTTAGCATGACTCATCCACAGTTGTATTACCAATGTTTGTCTGATGTTATCACATCCATTCATAGTGACTCTAGCTTCTTTGTGATTCCATCGCTTTCTATTGCTGACTCACTTTCTTCCTTTGCCTACCCTTAAACCTTTGGCTTGTATATATAAACCATTGGTACTCAGGTGTATTTGCTATCTTTGATCTCCTGCAATCTACCTAGTATCTTGGTTGCTCTCGGTCCCTCAGTCCTTGTCCTACTGTTGAGTGGATGCTCTCTTTGTACCCTCAATCTGTCGCTAGTCCTGCAATGTCCCTAGACCTGTTGATCTCATGATCCTCAATGATTCTCAGAATCTCTGTCAAGGAAGACCCTTGAATGGACCCCCCCTTCAATCCATCATTAGTTCTACAATGGTCTCTAGTATCCCTATCAAGGAACCCCCTCATCAGGCCCTTGTCCCTGTCAGCTGTATAGTGACAGTAAGCCCTGAAAATTCTGCAGGCCATGCTATGACTATGTCGAGCATAACAGAGTGCAGAGTTCATTTTCTGCATCACCCAGTGATTGTGAGCAAATTAGGCATGGAGAATGAGTTCGGATCATGTGGTGGGATTACTTCTGCAGAAGATGCAGAGATAGGTTTCGACTTTCTGATTGACCCATTCGGTTTCATCATCAGTCTGGGGATGGTATGCTGTGGAGAGCATGAGAGAATAGTTGAGAGCATGTCCCAACTCTTTGGTAAAGGCCGAGGCAAATTGTGGGCCTCAGTCAGAGATGATTCTGTTGTAAAGACCAAATTGGAGGAAGACTTTGTGGAAAAAGAGGGCTGCAACCCCTTCAGTGGTGATAGTTTTCTTGGTGGGACAGAGAATTACCCCCTTAGTAAGGCCATGGTTGACCATAACCAAGAGAGTATTGAACCCAGAGGAAGCAGGAAGATCAGTGATCAGATCACAAGAGATCTGTTGGAAGGGGTGGATGCAGGTGGAGTGAATGGGGGTGAGCAGGGGAACAGTGGGATGGGTGTTGGCCTTGTGCTGTTGGCATGAGGCGCAATCTTTGACATACTTGCATACATATTGAGCAAGGCCCAGCCACCAAAACTCAGTGATGACAAGCTGACAAGTTTTGAGATAACCAGGGTAACCAGTGGTCTCGTGGTCATGGCAGCACTGGAGGATGGAATGCTGGAGAGATTTGTTGGGGGGAATGTAGACATGTCCTTGAAACATAAGGATGCCATCTTTGTACTGCCAATTGGAGAGTTGAGACTGAAAGGCAGGGGGAATGGTTCCATCAAGGGATTGAAGGGCCTTGAGAATGAAGGGATCAGTCACAGAGTGAGATGAGATGTGCTCCTGGAGCATAGCATCAATGACATTGATGAAAAGGGATGGGGGGAGAAGGGTAATGCCTTTGTTATCTGTCTCATCAGAGGAGAGGAGATCAGGGTGGCAGAAGAGGGCATTGGTGCCAGCAAGGAGTTTACCAGGGACATGGATTATGGTCAGATTGAAATCTGTGAGGTCGAGGAGCCAATGAGCCTGTTGGCGATTGAGGTTCTGTGCTGACCAGAAGTAGGTCAGGTTTTTGTGATCTGTGAACACTTGGACCAGATGGAAGCTGCCATGGAGATAATGGTGCCAGGATTTCAGGGCTCACATGATAGTGAGGAGTTTCCGATCATAGATGTCATAGTTGCATTCAGCAGGAGAGAACAACTGGGTGAGATAAGAACAGGGATGCCAATTCCTGTTAGTATCAGTCTGGAGGATAGTGCCAGAGGCAAACTTTGAGGTGTCTGTTGCGATAGTGAACAGAGCAGAGAGATTGGGAAGTTGGAGAACTGGACAGGCAAGGAAGAGTTCTTTGAGACAGTCAAAGGACTTCTGGCATTCAGGGAACCAGGCCCAGGGGCTGGTTTTCTTGGTAAGATCAATGAGGGGGCGGGCGACAGAGGACTAGTCTGGGATAAAGTGACGATAGAAGTTGGCAAAGCTGAGGAAGGAGTGGACATTGCAAAGCTTTTCTGGAGTGGGCCAGGACACAATCTCATCGAGCTTGACAGGATCCATGGTGAGTTGACCAGGTTTGATGATCATTCCTAGGTATTCAACTTCTTTGGAGGCGAAGTTGCATTTCTCAAGTTTGAGATGAAGGTCAAGTTCCTTCATGCATTGGAGGACATGCTTAGTTCATTCAGTGTGGGTTTTCTCATTAGAAGAGAAGATGAGAAGATCGTCCATATAGATGATGAGCCATCCTTCGGTGATCATATCACAGAAGGAGTCGTTCATAAACCTTTGGAAGGTGATGGGGGAGTTGGTAAGACCGAAGAACATTATGGTCAGTTCGAAGAGTCCTTTATGGGTGATAAAGGCTGCCTTCCATTGATGTTCATCTTTGATTTGGACATTGTTGTAGCCTCATCAAACATCAAACTTTGTGAAGACCTTGGCATCACGGAGTTTGTTGATGAGATCAGAGACTAGGGGAAGAGGGTAGACATTGTGAATGGTATGTTTGTTGAGATACCTATAGTCCTGGCAGGGGCAGAGCCTGCCATCCTTCTTTTTGATGAAGAAGAATGGGGAGGCTTGGGGGGAGTTCAAGGGGCATATCTTGCCTGAAGCAAGATTTTCATTGAGGAAGGCTTCCATAGCCTTATGCTTGTCTGGGGAGAGGGGGTATATCTTTCCAACTTTTGAAGTGAAAGATTTATCCAGGTTGATCTCATGATCATAAGGGTGGAAGGGGGGTATGTGGTCCGTGGCTTTTTTTAAGAAGTCAGAGGTGAAGTCAGAGTACTCAGGGGGGAGGGTGACTTTGGGTTTGGCCTTCTTGGCAGCCATGGTCAACTTGGTAGAGTTCGTAAGTTTGGCGATGAGGGAATTGCCCTTTGAGATGAAATGATAACCACATCAGATAATACAGTTGATGGTGTAGTTGTTATGTGTTACGATTCATTGGGCCCCTTCTTTCTTTTCCCCATATTTACTTACCATGAATACCAAAAGGACCTTGACTCTCACCATTCGAATCCTGCTTGGGTCCCTTTCTTTTACCATTGCTTTCCCATTACCACTTACTTATTTAGTGTGACTTATCCACAGTTGTATTACCAACTTTTATCTGATGCCATCACATCCACTCTGTAGTGATTCAGCTTCTTTGTGATTCCATCACTTCCTATCACTGACTCATTTTCTTCCTCACCTAGCCTTAACTGCTTGGCTTGCATATATGATATTATAAACTCTAGGTACTCTGGTGTATTCTCCATCTTAGACCTCCTGCAATTTACCTAGTATCTTGGAGTTGCTCTTGGGTCCCCCAGTCCTCATCCTACTGTTGAGTGGATGCTCCCTTTGAATTCTCAATCCGTTGCTAGTCCTGCAATGTCCCTAGACCCATTGATCCCTCAGTTCTCAATGGTCCCCAGAACCTCTGCCAAGGAAGACCCTTGAGCAGACCCCCTTCAACCTGATGTTAGTCTTATGCCAGCCTTAGCCTCCCTGTCAAGAAACCCCCTTGTCAGGCCCCCACGTCCTGTCAGCTGTATAGTGACAGTAAGCCCTCAAACCACTGCAGGCCTATGCTTGACCACGTCGAGCATAACATTATGAGCCTGGTGGATGTACTGGGGTTCTGTCTTGTAATCGAGGTATTCATAGAGGCATCTGTCATAGACAAAGTCCACTTGAATGTGGCGAGGGGCCAAGGAGAGGGCTTGAACTGTTGGAAATGGTTTTTGTATTGGTTCAGGTCGACTTTGTGGAGCATATAGAGCTCCTTGGATTAATCTGTTGACTTGTTGATGGAGAGAGTCTGACTGAAGCAGTCAATGATGGGATTTATGGCTTTCAACCAGGGGAGGCCAAGGATGAGGTTTTGTCGACCACAATTCATGACATAGAAGAGGACTTTGTGGGCAAGTCCTTCAATGTGAACAAAGAGTTTGATGGTGAATCAAACTCCTCCTTTGTCCATGGGTCCCTGGTTGAGGTTGGTGACATTGAGGGGGGAGGGGAGTCAAGTGGTGGGGAGCTTGTTTTTGCAAACAAAGCCCCAATCAATGCAAGAGATATTGGTGCTGCTATTGATTAGGGTACAAGTGTCAACAGTTTTCAACATGTGCAAAGAAACAATGACTTGAATGGGAATTTGCATTGAACTGGATAGTGTAGATATATTTATATGTTGTACTTTAGGAGAGTCCCATGTTGGTCAAGGTCTCCATTCTAAAAATCCTTCTTGGGGAGGGTGAATTGGATGTGACAAACCATGAGGTCATCGTCATCACAGGTTTGGAGTTTGAGGAGGTCATCATTGACCTGTTCAACTTGTTTGACTGAAGTCTTACAAGGTTCTTTGGGGAATTTGATGCAGGTATTGGCATGATGGCCTTTCTGCCTGCATTGTAGGCAACGTTCTTCTTTGAAGCATCACTCCCACTCCTCGGGAGTTAGCTTGGGGGGTCTAGAGTCATTGATCACATTGACATCCATGGCATCAGGATTGCAGGTTTTCTGGGAAGAGGAGGAGATGGAGGGGGTCTGGTAGAACTGGTATGGGTGCAGTGTTGGCTAACGATGGTCTGGGCACAATCGTTCTGGACTTGGAAGTGAACAGTCTTTGAGTACCACTCGTTGACCTTGATGGGGACCATATCCACGAAAAGGATGCGGCGGGAGAGGGAAAGAGGAATACTAGTGGCAAAGTAGTTGATCAGGATGTTCTGATCAGTGATGCTCAAGAGGGTGACATTGTTTCTAAACTCAGTGATGTGCCAAGTGAGTTCAGGACTATAAGATCCATTTTTCTTGAGGATGAGGCATTCTGAATGAAGCCAGTTGATGGCCTGATTCTTGTTATCTTGGTGCTCAAGAGCACTCTTGAATTTGACAAGGAAGTCATCAAACTTCCCAAAGGTCTGAGCGGTGATGGCCTCCTTCCGAAAGGTAGAGGCCCAGATGGCAGCCAAGTCCTTTTTCATATAAGACAAGATGTAGGTGATTTTCTTGTTGTTATCATCATAAACAGCTTTGTTTATGATGAGGTACATTTGGACCATGGATAGCCAGGACATGGCATCAGCATATGAGCTGTCAAAGGCATTGGGGGCTCCAAGGCGAAGTTCAGTGGATTTGGTCATCATGGTAACTTGGGCTGGGGGTGGGGGTAGGATAAACACCAGTTGGCAATTGACTAGGGTTGGGAATGGTGGGGTGGGTACTCTGGGGATACTAAGCACTGTCAAGAGTTGATGGGAGAGTTCTAGGTCCTCAGGTTGTTAAGGGATGACAAGGTCTTCGTCAGTGTTAATGGGGTTCTCTGAGAAGGGTTCGTTGGTGTTCAACAAGTCAAGGGTTTCCCTTCTCGATGCAAAGTCAGGATAGGGTCTAGGGTTTCTGGGACATTGGTGGGCAATGATGAAGGCTTATATGATGATAGCCAATCAAGGGAGATCTTAGACCTTTTGTTGTGCTCAACTATGTCAAGTGTAGGCCTGCAGAGGTTCAAGGGCTTACTGTTGCTATACAGCAGACAGGACAAGGGGGCCTGATGAGGGAGTTCCTTGACAGGGGAGCTAAAGCTGTCATAGGACTAACGACAGATCAAAGGGGGTCCACTCAAGGGTCTTCCTTGGCAGAGATTCTGGAGACCATTGAGGATTGAGAGATGAACGGGTCTAGAGACATTGCAGAACTAGCAGTGGATTGAGGGTACAAAGGAGCGTCCACCCAACAGTAGGACGAGGACTGAGGGACTAAGGGCAACCAAGATACTAGGTAGATTGCAGGAGGTCTATGATAGCAAATACACCAGAGTATCGAGGGTTTATATACACAAGCCAAATAGTTAAGGGTAGGCAAAGGAAGAAAGTGAGTCAGTGATAGAAAGCAATGGAATAGCAAAGAAGCTGAGTCACTATGGAGTGGATGCAATGGCATTGGATAAAGGTTGGTAATACAGCTGCAGATGAGTCACACTAAATAAGTAAGCAGTAATGAAAAGGCAATGATAAAAGAAAAGGACCCAAGTGGGGCTCGAACAGCATGGGTCAAGGTCTTTTGGTATACACGATGAGTAATTACAAGGAAAAAAAAATGGACCCAGCAAATCATAACAGATGGCTTATTATATACATGGATGACCTTCTCATCTTCTCCCCTGATGAGAAAACTCATGCTGAATGAACCAAGCATGTCCTCCAGCATATGAAGGAACTTGACCTTCACCTCAAACTCAAGAAATGCAACTTCACCTCTAAGGAAGTTAAATACCTAGGAATGATCATCAAACCTGGTCAACTTGCCATGGACCCCATCAAGCTATGTAGATGTCATAGTTTTGTTCCACTGGTGAGAATGACTAGGAGAGGTAGGAACAGGGATGCCAATTTCTGTTGGCGTTGGTTTGGAGGAGGATAACACCTGAGGCAAACTTTGAGGCATCTGTTGCGATAGCAAATGGGGCAGAGAGATTGGGGAGTTGGAGGACCAGGCAGGCGGGGAAGAGTTCTTTGAGATGATCAAAGGACTTCTGACATTCAGGGAATCAGGCCCAGGGACTGGTCTTTTTAGTGAGGTCGATGAGGGGACAGGTGACAGAGGAGTAATCCAGAATGAAGCAACAGTAGAAATTGGCAAAGCTGAGGAAAGAGCAGACATCATGAAGTTTCTCTGGGGTGGGCCAGGATGCAATTCCATCTATGTATGATTGGGAACTCCTCACTATCATGTGAGCCCTGAAATCCTGGCACCATTACCTCCATGACAGCTTCCACCTGGTCCAAGTATTCATGGATCACAAGAATCTGACCTACTTCCAGTTAGCACAGAACCTCAATCACTGACAAGCTCATTGGCTCCTTGACCTTGTGGACTTTGATCTGACCATGATCCATGTCCCCAGTAAACTCCTCACTGGCCCTGATGCCCTCTCCTACCGCCCTGATCTCCTCCCCTCTGACAATGCTGACAATGAAGGTGTTACCCTCCTTCCCCCATCCCTCTTCATCAATGTCATTGATGCCATGCTCAAGGAGCACATCTCATCTCACTCAGAGATCGATTCCTTTGTCCTCAAGGCCCTCCAATTCCTTGATGGTATCATTCCTCCAGCCTTTTGGTCTCACCTCTCCGACTGGCAGTATAAAGACAGCATCCTTATGTTCCAAGGATGTGTCTACATTCCCCCCAATGAATCCCTCTGGCACTCCATCCTCCAGCACTGCCATGACCATAAGACTGCTGGTCACTCTAGTTATCTCAAAACTTGCCAACTCATTGCCGCTGAGTTTTGGTGGCCAGGCCTCGCTCAATATGTATGTATGCAAGTATGTCGAAGGTTGTGCCTCGTGCCAGCAACACAAGGCCAATACCCACCCCACTGTTCCTCTGCTCACCCCCATTCACTCCACCTGCACCTGCCCCTTCCAGCAGATCTCATGTGATCTGATCACTGATCTCTCTGCCTCCTTGTGTTACGATCGCTCTTTTCACTATTTAAAAATTGCTCATGGAAGGAGTCGAACTCCTGACTTTCTATAGATAAGGAAAACCCCTATCAGCACAAGGCCACTGGGATTTAAACATTTTCTGGCATAACTTATCATGTGACTTGTCACATGTCCAAGGGCTAGACCCTTATCTCTTATCTATGATGTCATAATGACATCACTCCTCATGTTTCACATGATGCATGCTTTTTTACTTCTTTCTCTCATGAACACACTTCTGTATGACTCATGCATTCTTATCATCCAATCATGTATTTTCACCTTATCATGATACAATATCCCTTTATGGTATTTACACCAAACATGTACATACAGTAGAATAGCATATAAACCCCAGGGCTTTGAGGCTAGAGTCCCCAGCTTTGAAGTCTTGGAGATTTCCCTCCTTCTTTGCTCATAAGGATCCAAAGGGATCATTACCTTTATCCAAGGGTCAAAGGACCATTACACACCTCTCTACTGCAGGGCATTAGGAGTTGTTTTACCTTAGGCTTTGATGCTCTCTTGGTCATGGTCAACCATGGCCTTACTAAGGGGGTAATTCTCTGCCCCACAAAGAAAACCATCTCTGCCGAAGGGGTCGCATCCCTCTTTTTCCACAAAGTCTTCCTCCAATTTGGTCTTTATGACAGAATCATGTCTGACCGAGGCCCACAGTTTGCCTCTGTCTTCACCAAAGAGTTGGGACGCATCCTCAACTACTCTCTCACACTCTCCACTGCATATTAACCCCAGACTGATGATGAAACTGAATGGGTCAACCAGGAAGTCGAGACTTATCTCCATATCTTCTGCAGAAGCAACCCCACCACATGGTTCAAACTCATCCCCCATGCTGAGTTCACTCACAATCACCGCCCCCACTCTGTCACTGGACAAATCCCATTCTATCTCATGATGGAATATGAATCCCATGCTCTCTCCTCGGTCATCTCTGATGTGCACATCTCTGCCATCGAAGATCAGCTCAAATCCCTTGTTGCTGCTCACAACGAGGCCCTCACTGCCCATGAATTTGCTCACCAAGTCATGGCATCATGAAACCATTGATCCTTCACCCCTTTTACCAAGGGATCCAAAGTCTAGCTTGAGGTCAGAAACCTCAGATACTCTGTTGTCAATCCAAAGTTTGCCCCAAAACAGAAAGGACCCTTTACCATTGTCAAAGTGCTATCTCCCATTACCAATGAACTGTGCCTCCCATGATCATGGAAAATTCACCCAGTGTTCCATGCATCCCTCCTGTCCCCCTATCACAAAAACCCCATACACAGGCCAAACTACCCCTCCCCACCACCTGATCTTATCAATGGACATGAAGAATATGAAATCAAGAAAATTATCCAACATTGTGGACCTCCATCCTCCCGTTTCTTCCTGATCCAATGGAAGGGATATACCACTGAAGAAGATTCCTGGAAACCCAAATGGAACCTATGGAACTCCTGCCCCCCTCCTCAACAACTATAAATGTTGTCACTCAATTTCCTCCATCATCAACCAAACAAAACCCCTCACAATCATGTCCATCACCCTTTCTGCACTCTTGCCTGCCCCCAGCAATGTTCCCTCTGATGTTGCCGAAGCTGGTTGGTCTACAACCACTCAACTCAACAACCCCCTCGAAATCAATGACATGTCAATCCCTGTATCTCCCCCCTCTCTGATCCAACACCTCCACAATGACATGAAAGGCATTTCCTCTGCATGGCCTGGCTTTAGCTGGACCCACCCCAAACCTCTCATTCCCACTTCCATATCTATTTCCCTTGCCCAACAGATCTCCAACCATCCTACTCGCCTCCCATTGTCCATACCCCCCACTGCCTTACCCAATCACCCTATTCCCCTTGACAAACAACTCACCACTGCCATTGCCACTGAACTCCAAGACTCCAGTCTCACCATGGCTCTAGATACCCACATGAAACCCTACTCCCTGTTTGCCCTCATATATCATCTCTTTCTGACGAACTCCTGAATTGCCATCTCCACTGCCACCCCACTGCCTCTGCTGTCCAAGCATTGGCTAATCTTCACATCCATCAACTCCATCAAACTCTGGAGCATGACCTTATCCAGCTGATGCATCAGCTAGATATGAGTGATTTCATTATTGACATTGATCGATATCTCCAAAACCTTGCTGCTACTGGCAACGACCATGTCTCCACCCCTTCAGTGTCATCTGAACCTCTTACCACCTAAGAGGTTGCCATCCTTGACTGCATCGATGACTACTGGGCCAGAAACCAGGGAGTCTGATTCCTTCTCCCCAACCACCCACACTACCATGAAGCATGTTACCAATGCCGCCACCTTGGACATCGCTGCCCCCTTTGTCCCTTTTATCAATGTTCCATCTGCCACAGGCAATCCCCGGGACATTCCCAGTATTCCTGTCCCATGTTACACTTGATGTGGTCAAGTGTAGGCCTGCAGTGGTTCGAGGGCTTACTGTTGCTATACAGCAGACAGGATGAGGGGGCCTGACGAGGGGGTTCCTTGACAGGGAGGCTAAGGCCGGCATAGGACTAATGTCAGGTTGAAGGGGGTCTGCTCAAGAGTCTTCCTTGGCAGAGATTCTGGGGACTATTGAGGACTGAGAGATCAACAGGTCTTGGGAATGTCGCAGGACTAGCGACAGATCAAGGGTACAAAGGGAGCATCCACTCAATAGTAGGATGAGGACTGGGGGACCTGAGAGCAACTTCAAGATACTAGATAAATTGCAGGAGGTCTAAGATAGGGAATACATCTGAGTATCGAGGGTTTATATGTATATGTGAGCCAAATGATTAAGGGTAGGCAAAGGAAGAAGGCAAGTCAGTGATAGAAAGCAATGGAATTGCGAAGAAGCTGAGTCACTACAGAGTGGATGCAATGGCATCAGATAGAAGTTGGTAATACAACTGCAGATGAGTCATGCTAAATAAGTAAGCGGTAATGGAAAGGCAATGGTAAAAGGAAAGGACCCAAGTGGGGCTCGAACAGTGAGGGTCAAGGTCCTTTGATACATGTGATGAGTAAATGTAGGAAAAAGAAAAGAGGGGCCCAACGAATCATAACATTCCATGCACCCATGCACTCCTTGTGCCTTTGCTTCCTCCTCGTTGGACTTGTCTATGCACCAGTCCCTCCATTCCTCATATTCCTCCTCTTCATGCTGAGGTTGTCCTATCCCACCTGGACGATGCCCCAATGTCCAGATTTCTTGTCAGGTCCCCACTCCTCCTCCCTCTCCACCAACAGCAGATGACTACAAGTTTTTTGTCAGTGCTGAAGCTGATGACAATGAGACCAGATCTTGTCTCAGAGACTATTAGGGTTTCATCACAGCCTCACCCATACAATGGGGGTAATGTTATGATTCATTGGACCCCTCTTTTCTTTTCCTTACCTTTACTCATCATGTATACCAAAGGACTTAGATCCTCACTGTTCAAGCCTCACTTGGGTCTTTCTTTTCCTTATCATTTTGATTACTGCTTACTTATTTAGCATGACTCATCCACAGTTGTATCACCAATGCCGTCACATCCATTCATAGTGACTCAGCTTCTTTATGATTCCATCGCTTTCTATTGCTGACTTACTTTCTTCCTTTGACCTACCCTTAACCAATTGGCTGATGTATATAAACCTTCAATACTCAGGTGTATTCACTATCTTTGACCTCCTGCAATCCACCTAGTATCTTGGTTGCTCTCAGTCCCTCAGTCCTTATTCTACTGTTAAGTGGATGCTCCCTTCATACCCTCAATCTGTCACTAGTCCAGCAACATCCCTAGACCTATTGATCTCATGATCCTCAATGGTTCTCAGAACCTCTGTCAAGAAAGACCCCTGAATGGACCCCCCTTTGATCTGTTGTTAGCCCTATGACATCCTCTAAAAACCCCTGCATAGGAACCCCCTCATCAGGCCCTTGTTCTGTCAGCTGTATAGCGACAGTAAGCCCTTGAACCTCTGCAGGCCTATGCTTGACTACGTCGAGCATAACAAGTACCAAAGGTTTATATATGCAAGCCAAATGGTTAAGGGTAGGCAAAGAGAAGAAAGTGAGTCAGTGATAAAAGGTAATGGAATCGCAAAGAAGCTAGAGTCATCATGAATGAATGCAATGGCATCAGACAAACATTGGTAATACAGCTGCAGATGAGTCATGCTAAATAAGTAAGTGGTAATGAAATGATAAGGAAAAGAAGGACCCAAGTGAGGCTCAAATGGCAAGGATCAAGATCCTTTGGTGTACACAATGAGTAAAGATAAAGAAAAGAGTAGGGGTCCAATGAATCATAACAAATAGTATATAAATCCCAGAGCTTTGAGGCTAGAGTTGGGCTGGGATAGGGGTAACCCTGGGATATTGTCAAAGGATACACAAGGGTAGGGGTAGGGGTCTGAGGCTTAAGTTATGTCACCTTGATCTTATTCAAAATATAGATGTTCACTTCAAATTATTCCTGTTTCTGGACTCAGAACCTTAAAATTGTGGCTCTCCATTTCAATGATACCATATCAAAATATGTACAAGGGAAACTAAACAAAAAAAAAAAAAAAACTCATCAGACATCCACATCCTATAGTACCCATGAGAGAAGAGCGCAAGTGCAAGCAGACAGCAAAAGCTCTCAAGAATGGCAACCCCCTTGTAGAATGCAAGAGACAAAAACATTCTATAGAAAAGGAATCTACTACTGAAGAGACTGTTACGTCTACTCCATCTTCTACTCCAACATCTCACCATACTCTATCTGGTCACATTTGCTCTATCAATGCCAACAAGGTTTTGGAGGTTGACTCTGACAACAAAAATGATGTTATTACAGAAGACATCCTTGAAAAGCCTGAGGAGGATCCTAAGGCTGAGCTTGATAAACTTTTATCTATAGTAGCAGAATATCATCATTCACAAAGCGTAGAGAGGCTGATGAAAAAATAGAATGCATCTATTTATGCATTCTTTCACTCAATACCAAAGATCAAGGAGGTCAATGGACAGTGCATACATCTTTTCAAATGTGCCACAAATCCATGTAAAGATAAAGGGACAAATAACCACACTGTTCAGCATAACTTGTCAACTAGCAGCACCACATTAACCAGCAACCTAAACAAGCATGTAAAAGGATGCTGGGGAGTAGAGGTTATTGCTGCTGCATCAAAGGCAATGTCAGTTCACAATGCTTATACTGTACTGAAGGAACATAATGGAAAAATGAAAGACAGCTCCATAACAGCTGCTTTTGAATGAATAGGAAAAGCAAGATTATCTTTTCTACTCAAGTATCCAATCCTTCCCAAATCCAAGCTGACCATGTTTGCTGAATGGCACAGAGCTGATGGCCATTTAATATCATTAGTGATGAAGGCTATCAGTGGCTCATAAAGACTGGATGACCTGGGCATTACATTCCATCCCGTGAGACTGTATTGCATGATGTGAAAAAAGTATTTCTTTATTGTTGTGAAAAGATCTCAAAGCTTTTAAGGGTCAGTATAAATCATTGACACTATTTTCAATAGTTATTGACACGTACCTGCCATAGGAACACAATGGCAAGCTGAGTTTTGGCACAGATGCATGGACCTCACTGAATCATTGAGCCTAAGTGGCCATCACTGTCCATTATGAAAAGGACAGTGAAGCCTCAGCATGGCTGTTGAACATTGTCAAAGTGGCCCAGAGCCACACAGGCACTGTATTAGCTGGCGTGTTCACAGATATGTTAAGAGACTTTAAGATTGACAATAAGGCAATGAGTGTGCTACTATAATGACACTATACTTACCTTACATTTATTAGATTTTATCAATCACTTGCAACAATGTATCTTCCAATGAGGCAATGATCACCAAGTTGAAGGAGTTGTTGCCCTGCTTTGCAGGGGAGGCCACAAGGATGAGGTGCTTTTGTCATGTCATTAATTTGATAACAAAAAGTATTATTTCTCAGTTTGATGCACCTACAATGAAGTCCAAGAAGAAACCGAATAATGTCAATATAGCAAACTCAGATGTAGAGGACAGCACCATGGATGACTCGGTTAATATGGAGACTGGCCTGCTGGTGCTGGCCAGCAATATGGAAGCTGAGGAAGATGCTGAGAGATTTAAGGACAAGAAAATGCAGATATTTAGCACAACAGACAATCTTGAGAACTGGGTGGATTAGCATGAAGGAATGGAACAGGATGAGGTAAGGCAGTTGAATATCAATGTGAGGCCAGCACAATGCTCATTGATCAAAGTCAGTGTTTGGTTATGTTTATCTTACTTCTCAGCCGACTCTCAAACACTGAATAGATATGCAAAATCACATATGCCATCAAGAATTCATCAACAATCTTACTTCCTCATTGGTGTATCATTTGCAAGAAAGAGAAAGTAAGCAAATGAATTACTCCACATGATGTCAAGACCCATTGGAATTCAACTTGGAACATGCTCAATGTCTCTGTTGAGTATCACCCTGTGGTGGACAAGATAACTGCCAAGTGTTCCTCCAACTTGCACAACTACAAACTCAGCTCCAGAGAATGGAAAACTATCATGGAGCTTCATGATGTATTACAGGTGTGTCCTAAACTGTTCTATTTATTGTATCAATGGTACACTACATTACACCTCACAGATCTTTAATGACACAATGGATTATTTCTCAAGGATGATGCCAAGCTTGGCAATGGTAATACCTGCCATGGACCATATTGAAAACACACTGGCAACTGCAATTAACTTGGGGGAATATTCATTGGCCATCCAATCAGCACTAAGCATTGGACAATGAATACTAAACAGATATTACAGCAAGACCGATTTGTCTGAAACCTACTGCATTGCAATGGGTAAGTAATTTTGACATTTTTCCATAATCTAACATGGCTCATGCATCCCAGTCCTTTACCCTCACCATATTTTCACAAAGCTGATTGGCCAAAAGATTGGATTGACACCACAAAAACCTTGGTTTGTGATGTCTATGACGAATGCTATCAAGATATTCATAATCAAACAACTCTGAGGTAGGTGTTGAGTAGTCTATCATCTTTTCTACTTCTGACATAGCTTGTTCAGGAATGTGATATACCACACAGTGTTCAACTGAAGTTCAAAAACATGTTCGATAATCATGATTTGAATTCTGAGATGGGCAAAACAGAAGATGAATTTATTCTGCTATCTTGAGATGTCAACTGAAAAGACACAGGATCCCTTGCATTGGTGGTTTGAGCATAAACACATATACCTGTGACTATCTCAGATGGCTTGAGACTATTTGAGCATCCTGGATTAGTGATGCGATTGTAATTTCTTGATTCTTGCTGATTCTGTCCTAGCAACCTCAGTTGATGTTGAGCATATGTTCAGCAAGGGCTGCATTATCCTTTCGTATCTCAGAAGTTGCCTGCAGGTCAATACTATCTGCACCTTGATGTGCACGGGAAAGTGGATCTCAAAGGGAGTAGTGACAAATAAGGACATTTTGACTGGAATCAAGGCAAAATTAGACACTGAGGAACCTGAGGAGGAATATGCCTCTGATGACCTCAACAACTTTTATGTCTAGTTATGTATCTTATGCTTGTATACTATGGTAGTACTCTTGTGTCGACACTTGCAGGTCACTGAGACCTATTGACTCTTCATTGTCCCTTACCCCTAGCAACAGGTAACCCATATCCTTGGTGCTGGGTAGGGGTTTTAATGGATAAGGGTAAGGGTCAGAGAATTTTGGCCAGGGGTTACCTGTTACAATTCATTGGACCCCTCTTTTCTTTTTCTTATGTTTACTCATTGCACATACTAAAGGACTTTGACCCTCACTGTTTGAGCCCTGCTTGGATCCTTTTCTTTTACCATTGCCTTGCCATTACCACTTACTTATTTAATGTGACTCATCTGCAGTTGTATTACCAACCTTTATTCAATGCCATCGCATCCATTCCATAGTGACTCAGCTTCTTCATGATTTCATTGCTTTCTATCACTGACTCACTTTCTTTCTTTGCCTACCCTTAACTATTTGGCTTATATATATAAACCCTCGATACTCTGGTGTATTCACTATCTTAGACCTCCTGCAATCTACCTAGTATCTTGGTTGCCCTCAGTTCCTCAGTCCTCATCCTACTGTTGAGTGAACACACCCTTCATACCCTCAATCTGTTGCTAGTCCTGTGACGTCCCTAGACCCGTTGATTCCTTGGTCCTCAATGGTCCCCAGAACCTCTGCCAAGGAAGACCCTTGAGCAGACCCCCTCTTCATTCCATCATTAGTTCTACAATGGCTTTAGCTTTCCTGTCAAGGAACCTCCTCAACAGGTCCTCTTATCCTGTCTGCTGTATAGCGACAGTAAGCCCTCAAACCTCTGCAGGCCTATGCTTGACTACATCGAGCATAACATTACCCCTGCCCATCTCTATTTGAGGCTGGAGTCCCTAGCTTTGAAGTCTTGGAGATTTCCTCTCAACCAAACTTCTTTCCTCTAAAGGACCAAAGTGGTCATTCGACTCTATCCTTTGCTTCTCTTTATTTGAGTTGTTTCAGTAATTTCAATTTCATGTGCAATGTTACTGAACTTTGTACCAGTGTAGAATTCCTTTGAGATACCATTATGGATGCTCAAGATCACTGAGACTTCGTTTAGCTCCTGGTCAAGTACATCATGCAGGCATGTGTGTGCAAAATTCTCCATGATGTTATAAGTGGCTTTTGTATGAGATTTTCAAGAAGCAGATGAATATGGCAGTTTCTACTAGTTGTGCAGGATAACTGAAAAATCATTACTATTTATCAGTGAGGTGCATGTGCCACAAATATGAGCATCTGCCATATATGTAGGCTGGATCTCCCCAACTGATAGCAAGTAGGAATTTTGGCAGTGTTAGTCCTACTGCCGCTATCTGGTCCAGAATATCTTTGACATTTTGAGTCAGTTCAGATGGTGGTGTATCCATGTCGATATCCAGCTCCTCACTACCATTTATGGGAGGTTCATTTGTGCTGGGTGGGAATGGCTTTACCAGAAAGTCCAGAATCAAGCAATGAAAGGATGGTGCTTTGTTGAGTAAGAGAAAGGGATTTGACCATGATAGTAATGGGAAATAAAAAAGCATGTGAACTTTTTTAAGCTCAGACAACATGTTTACATATGTACCTTTGTTTGTACTAACAAACAAAAGCAAATACACTATGATTCTACTCACCAATTCAAAAGCTCAAAATTCCTTTCCATGTCATTGTTGTTTTATATTGCTTATATCTTGACAGTGTGTGAACCAAATCACATGACCTAGGGGGTGATTTTGTAGCCAAGAGTATGTACTATTTATAACTTCACTAAAGCTAAATGAAATTCCCATGGTTTTTGGCAGTGCACTTCACACACTACCATTAGGGTTAGTATGGAAAGGGTTTTTGAGCTCACTGTACATATCCTGATGGCACCTTGCCTTGGTGTCACACCACCTTCACCATACTTCTGTAGGAGAACGACAGCCTTCATGGCCTCTGACATCCATGTTGAGCCCACCCCCAGCGCTTGCTGAACCTTATATTTTTGAGTTCACCAGATTGGCCACTTGCAGCCTTTTTGTTTCAAACCATCATTCAGAAGCTGGAAACACAGTGAGAAAGACAAGAAAGCAACTGAAGGATACTCATGTGCCTGCACTGGCATTGGCATCTTGCTATAGCACTTGGAAAACTAAACAGCAAACCACCATGATGTCACAACACCAGCATTTGCCTGCACATGATGCTGGCCCCACTTGAATTTCATGTAGCCTTCCTGTACCTGTGCCTGCTCTGTCAACCATTGGATGATTGGATCAATCTGACCAGCCTCATTTTCAAGTGTGACAGCACCCTCAATCAGTGAGCCACAGGGAGTGATGGCAACTGGCCCACCACTGGGTGAAAAGAGACCATAAGCTTGAGTGAATTGTGGGCAGGAACATGCACAGTAGGTACATCAGCAGCAACATCAAGGATGTTCAATCCAGTGGTGGTGACAGCCTTGAGATGCTGACTGTATTCGGGGCACACAGGATCAGGGTAACAGATCTCTGTGGCATCTGCATGAAAGCATTTGTGTGAGTGGTGGCCAAGCCATCACAACTTCAATGCATGACACAGGACAGGCAACAAAACCACTCACCCACAAGCTGGGGAACCTTTGCAGACAGCTGCTTGGTCAGCTGTTGTGTGTCTGTCTGCCATTTGTGCGTGAGGTCATCAACTGGCTTGACTTGCATGACTTCAACCAAGAATGCACACCACTTCATCTCCAATGTGTCAGCAGAAACAAGCATCATGTAGATGTCCACCTTGACATCCTCCTTTGCATCATCAGGTGACTGCAACTTGAATAGAGCAAACATGAGTGAGCAAGAACATCAATTGACAAAAGAAAAGAAAAAAACAACAAAAACAATGAAATGACCCACTGTTGACCCACTGTCACTCTTCCTCTTTGCCATCCTGCCCGTCATCCTGCCCAAACCAGTCATAGTTCTTGAGTTTGAGGGTCTCTTCACTGCCTTGATGGTGCAGCCATGCACCAGGCACTTCTTGAGCTTTGTTGTCAGCCAGGTCAATGACTTGCTCTACAAGCAGTGGTGGGCCAGCCACGGCAGGATTGAGATTGAGAGAGCTAGAGCTGGCCGCTGCTGCATCACCATCCCATGCATCATCCTGCATGTCCTGCGACTGGTGCCCCTCAGATTCGACACGGCCGTCCTCAGAGTCCGCCGCTGTTTCTCTGGATGGCCCAAGGCTGGCAGCCCGGGAGTCAATCGTCCTCGAGACGACAATCTCCTTTGTGAACCCGAATGCATGGTTCAGGAGCACGGCGCGCATCCGGTCCATGTTCATCTTCGTGGTGAACCAGCGCTTTCTGTCCCAGGTGGTGTAGGGCCACCTCTCGACCTGCCGCTGGACCATCGCGACGAGCTCGTCGTGACGCCTGCCTTCCCTGCCAAACAGAAGGAGCGGCGCGCGCGCGCACGTCAGTCCCATCCTCCGATCTCGAACACACTGACCCACTCGACTCACAGATCGTTTGCCTCGTACGGCACCTCCTTCGTCTCTCTCACAACCGTCCTGACCCAGCCGTCAGTCCTCTGGGTCTCCAGCTCCATCATCGTCGCTGTGCTTGTGCTCGTCCGTCGTCGTCGTGTAAGTCGTCGCACGTCACTGCCGATCGATGGCAGACTCGGAGGGGGGTGATGCAGGAGGGGGAACAAAAACGAAAAGGGCGAGGGCGAGGGCGAGTGACGTCCCTCGCCCCTGTTCGTCGGCGGCGGCTCGAATCCCGGGGTCGCGGTCGCGGTCGCGCCCGCGCCGTTCGTTCGCTTGCCCTTCCGATCGGGAGTACATTCGCGGCGCGGCGGAGCGCGCGAAACGGGACGAACGGCATGTATTCACGCCAGCCGGCGAGGTCACCAGCCGGGCGGTGCCGAGCCGTGCGAACGAGGTCACCGCGCGTCAACGCGGTGGCCACCAGGGGCCGGATACATA